>VZRN01004656.1:699329-732144 GCA_013397935.1 Dasyornis broadbenti | reverse complement strand
TTTTTTTTTTTTTTTAAGCACTTAAGAACATTTTAAAAAACCCAACAGAAGTAACCTCCAGATGTGGAGGAGGCTTGAGCAGTTTAGGGACAGAGGTGAAGTACTCTTGAACAGCACAAAGAATCACAACAGCCATAGCAAAGCTTTTAGGAAAATAATTGCAATTATGAATTCTAGTACACTCTGCCTAGATAGCCAGTGAATGCTCTTTTTAAAAGATTTTGAAGAATGTAGATGCAAGTTATCTAACATAGACTGCTAATGCTTCTGCAAGTTTTGTACCCTTGGACAAAAGTATCTAGCAAATAATATGCTGGGTAGCATCAAAGATTCCTGTGCTCTCCTGCTCATTCTGAGTTTCTGAGTTTCTAAGTTTGTGGTCAAAGCAAAGTAGAGAAAGTATTTAAAGCAGCATCCATTACCCTATATTAAATTAATGAAAAAGTAGAGCTAAAACATTTAATGAAGAAACATTTATGAGGGAAATCAAATGTAAAAAGCCACCATTCAGCATGTGCTTAATATATGTTCCATTAGCCTTTTCCCCTTGTTCTTTTCAAGTAGTGTAATCATAAACAGAATGGATTTTTATGGCTTCTCATTTGTGAGTTTCTTAAAGTTATTGGTTTAATAGACAAACCTCTCATAGATAATAGTTATAGCCTGAGGGAAAACAGTCCAACTATGTATTTTGTGTTTACTACCCTTTCAATACAGATCTCCATTTACTCTATCAGTCCTGTGATTTGCTGCCATGATCAATATAATCTTCAGCCAGCTATTTTGTTTGGAAATCTATTCCACAAATTTATCAAATGTTCATAACATGTCATTTAGGAACATGCAAAAAAAAAAAAGTTCTTTTCACATCCCTCCTCCAAGAAGCATAACTGGATTACTACTCTTATAATTAGAGGACTCAAAAGAAACATGGATAGGCTCCCAAAAACAGACATTGCAGTCATCTATACAACAAGCTATCGCAACATTTTCAAAATTCTCAGAACTATTAAAAAAAAAAAAAGAAGAACATTTAGCATGGTACCCAGTTAAAATCCAATCCCTTATTTCCTTTCCTTTTTCCTCAGAGCAGCATTTCTACATTGATGTGCACTTTGAAATCTCTACCACAGGATGACAATTAAGCATGCTGTTCTGGGCCAGGAGGTTACTGTCCCCTGTTTTTTAGGGAGCTGCTTCTCCCTACTCTGCCCTGTTGGAGCTAAGAAGTTCCTCACATCTGACAGGAGAACCACATGTGCCATTACTTCTCAACTCAGTTCTCTCAAAATGGTTTCCTTTACCAAAAAAAAACAACCCATAACCAAAACAAATAAACAAAACCAACCACCCCCCCTCCAGAAAAAAAAAAAAACAATAAACTAATCAAAAATATCTGTTTAGGAAGTGTTTGAGTTAAAGTGGAATTGCTTGTCTGAATGTGTCCTAAGGGCAGTTTATCTTTAAAGTTCAGAATTCAAAGCTTTTGTTAACAATGTCCAACAATGATAATCAACTTATGCTTCCCAAATGGTTTTCAAGACTCATTCTTTAATGCTCGGGGGCTAAAATTGGGAACATCTGAAGGTAAAGAAATTGTTCTTTTTCTACAAGATCAAATATTGACATGTTTTACAACATATCATGCTGTCTTATGCAGTTAGCTTCATCTAAGATTGTGGGCAACATTGTGACATAAGATATCATCATGCTGTCTATCCAGACCAGTGTATATATATCATGCTTTTAGACTTTCTTTATCATTATTCTGTATGATTGTAGCATATTTCTCTGTCCAATTGTAAGTTATACAGAAGCCTTCAGAAACGCTGTTGTAGAAGATTCTATCACTAAGTTTGATACAATTTGCCATTTGATGTAACTTCAGAAATAACTATTTACAGATGTTATTCAGCATAGCAGCTACTGGACTGAATAAATGTGAAAAAATACACTGCAAGTCAATCCAAATAAAAACAGTTTGAGAAATCTCCTTTCTGCTATTAGGTATATGCAATTGTGAACAATCTGTCCTGAGTTCATGAGAACTTGTAAATAGGTTCTTATCCAGATGATTTTCAGGTCAATGTTAAGACTTCCAATGGTTTGCTATTTAAACTACATTAGGTTCTGAGACAGAATCACCAAGTTCTGTCTAATCCTCAGTGCTGCCTCACAACACAAACCAAAACAAAGAATTTGATCCAATTATTATACTGCTTTGAAAAGGTGAACTTTTATTACTATTATAATGAACTTATCATTAAGACTTAGTAACTTGAGAAAAAATGAGTGGAAATCATAGCTCACCTAACTCCTTTGAAACAATCTTAAATATAAGGTAATTAAATAATTAGATGGCTGTATGGCGTCTGGCTGAGATGGACTTACTTTTGCTCACAGCAGCACATATGGTACCTTGTTTCAGACCTGTGACTGAAATGGTGTTGATAGCACACCAATCTTTTGTCTATTAGTGAGCAGAGCTTGCACAGAATCAAGGCTTTCTCATTTTCCTGTTCTGCCAGCAACTCGGCCTGAGGTGAACAAGAAACTGGAAGGAAACACAGCCAGGACAGAGGCCCGAATTGACCACTAGGGATAGTCAATGTCTTTTGATGCCATGCTCAGCAAGAAAAGCTCAGGACATGAAGAAGAAAGGTGGGGAAGTTTGGGGTTATGCATTTATTTTCCGAAGAAACCGCTATTTGTGATGAAGGCATGTTTTTGAGGAAGTTATTAAATATCTGTCTCCCAATGGGGACTAGTGAATGAATTCCTTATTTCGCTTTGTTTGTGTGCACAGCTTTCACTTCACCTACAAAACTGCCTTTATGTCAATCTGCAAGTCTTCTCATATTTCTTTTGTATTCTCTCCCTCCATGGGAGAGGAGAGTGAGCAAGCAGCTATCTGGGTGCTTGGCTGCTGGCTGGGATCAGCTTACAACAAGGGCCAAAGTAATTTACTATAACTAAACAAAAATCAATGAATGTTAAAGCTGAAAACCTCATAAGAACTCCACCATTACTGAAAATTTATCAGTGTGTAATACTTGCTACTTGTAATATCAGTGTGTAATACTTGTCTTTTTAAATTTAATATAATTTCCAGGACAGTATTATCATGTGACCTTAATGTTTTTTTGGTCAAAAAATACCATGATCTTGTCAAGATTTTCAGACTAAAAGCTCTTACATAGCATGACAATCTCTTTCCTGTTAAAAGCTTGTATTGTAATGCTTTATGAATAACTCTCACAAAAAGAAAACCTCTGAGTCCATGCAATTTGAAATAAAACATATTTTCCCATTAAATAAAAAAAAAAAAAAAAAAGGAATGAAGTGATACATTTGTGCTTATATCACTACTGCAGTTGCCATGTTACAGCCAAGTTCCCAGCTATTTGATGGATGACTTGTGAGTGTACAGCAGCCTGTCCTGTATAAGGCAAAAAGGATTTCAGGATGTACTATAATGAACTATGTTAAAGGCTAGTAGCTCACACACACCTGATACATTTTTTTCCAAGCAATGCCAACTGTTTTCAACAATCCTAAGCACATAAGTGGATAAGAGAGATTGATTGAAACCAGAAGTATCTGAATTTGAGCATCATGGGGCTTGGAATGGCAAAGCACAGTAGTCTCACTGAACTGCTTTATGTAGCTAGAATTATCCACATTTGGTGTACTACTCTTGTGAGTTTTATCCATTATGAGGTTGAAATAGCACTTTTATTCCCAGTATCTATTTTTCACATAATTCTCAATGTATTTTAAATCCTGAAAATTCTCAGGCAGATTTTTTTTCCCTAATTTGACTACTACCCCTCCAACCATCTAGGAATTATCTGAGTGTGAAAGAATGATATTTAAGTGGGGTTTTTCTCTTAAAAAATTATTTAGTACTTCTTTCCTTAGGTATTTAAGCATGCATCAAACTCTGATATTAGTAGTTGTACTATATTTTTTTCTACTGATATTAGCCATTTCAGAGCTTTTATATCTGCATTAACCCTAATGCATTTTTATTAGCTTATTGCAATGGGAAATTCCAATTGTGCCTCAAGAACTGAACAAGAACCTGTCAGAACATTACATTGTAAGAATTTCCTGAGGTTCACTCAATACCACCGACGCCTGCTGATAACTACTTACACTCTATTCAGGGACAGCTCTCAGCATTTTGTGATACCCATGGCCATCCTGAGATAACGTATTTCCCAATGTCAGGAATTTAAGTTCCTACACAACTGTGGGGATTTCATTTTTAGTGTTGAGAGAATGTTTCAATTGCCACTTTGCAGGAATAGATGTAAAAGTATCACGGGACATATTCTACTTTCAGTTATATAAATGTAAATTTAGAATATTTTTTCTAGCATGCTTTTATACCTAAGCTGAAATGAGAATTAGAGTTCATAGTTCCATTGGTAATATTCCTACAAAACGGAGTTCCAAGTGGTTAGTAGGAAATGCTGTGGGCATTATTTTTCCCAGGAGATTTTACTTAATAGTCATATATTGGAAAGAGCAAAAGAACCCTGATTCTGTGGAGCACTGCAATCAGAGTAACAGCACTGACATTTATAACAAAAAGATTTACCAAAAAAACCAAAAAACAACTTTTACTAAGGTTTTAAAAGAGGGTAGAAAACAAAAGTTAAACTTAGTTTAGAATAATCATACCTATCACATAATATTTTAGGTATTATTTTGCTCTACTTTGCTTTTTTGTTCTTGTTTTTACTTTTTCTTTAAGCTGAGATCTGAAATTAAAAACAATGACCGTACAAGTAACAGACTGCACAAAATCACAAGTCTGATGTTTATCAGTCATTTTTCTAAGTACATGCAAAAAGTGTACTGCATGAAAAAAATATATTTGTGAATGCAGTCACTTAAAAGTCTACTTGATCTTTAAGTATATCTATATTCAGTCATCACATAAAACTTTATTTTCCATATGGAAATATATTTATACATTAACATCTTGGCACATAGCTGTAACACAAAAAATGTTTTTTACTTTTAAAGAATTCTATTTTAAAGAATTCTGCAATATACTAAAAGCTTTCTGAGAGGACAGTAAAGTATTATTTATAGCAGTAAATTGTGCAAGGTCATGGCACCTGCTCATTTTCTGATAAGTGAATATCCGTAGCACTAAATTATCTGTATGACCTTCAGTATAGTTTTGGTTGATGCCAACCAGCACTTGGTCCTCAAGAGTGCTCAGCCACAGTTCAGCACCCACCACAACTCAGGAATAATTCCCAAAACTTAACTTGAAACCAGTCATCCTGTTCTGAAGGGTAGGAGAAGCCTGGTAGCTGATCTGATAAAGAACAGGCATGATCCTACAAATTAAATTATGTCAATTAAATAAATTTTTGCATAAAAATGTAAAAAGCTCAAACCAAAATTCTGGAATAAGGTTTCAAAATCTCTGCAGCAACTGTAGCTGCATTAGATTCTTGCCTAGTACCTGGAAATAAAAGCAGGAAGTAGATATTGTTGTATTTTATCAGTGTACCTACATGTTCATGTAAAAATGTAACTTGTATTTTTCCTTAAAATACTATACTAATGCCACAGTTCATATGCATACAGAGAAAAAAGTCAAAGCCCCAGCGTACAAGGTCAGCTTTTTAAAAAAGAAATTGAAACAAATTACAGATATCACTGGTTACTATAAAAGAAAGTAAAACCTCTACCTTTCTTCTACCAAGATAGTATCAAAATAAAATTCTACAGTGATATTGCACTGCAGGATACTACAGAGAACACATAATGAATATTGTCCTCAAGTAGGTCTCATGAGAGGATAAATGCTGAAACTGCAATGAGTAATACACTAACTTCTCTGGCATCCTCTGGGAATGTGATAACTTGGAAGAGACTATGCTGACATTTGTAACTCCTTATCACAGATACTGTATTAGCTGTTCTCTTCTACTGGACTTTGCCTGCTGGGATTACTGGAGAAGAATGGGATAGTCCTGAGTATATCACAGTGAATTTCGATCGCTTCCGAAAGCCAGCAGACAGACGCTTACATGAGGTGCTTGGTCCCTGATCAGTTTCACAGCAGGTGAATGAAACAGTCATACAATTATATGACTTGCCAGAGTCTTACCCTGGGTAGATCAATGAGAATTTTTATGTTCAAAAATTTTAGAGCCTCATGGAAATATCAAAGAACAACACTTTACAGTAGCTGCTAGAAATGTAAGGAATTATTTCAATGCATTGCACTAAGACTGTGCCACCAGTAGCCAGTGAAAAACAGCAGTGATCAACCAGTGTGTAAAATTATAGCCCTGTACTGTGGTACATCATCCTTCTTAAAACAACACAAAAATCACAAATTAAAAAAAAAAACCAAACAAACAAGGAGTACCACGTCTGGTTATCAAGTAACAACAAGCCTCTCATTTTGAACAGGGTCTGCCTTAGCACATAAATTAACACACACACACAATGTTTATAAAGTTCCATTATAAAATGTGACATAACTCATTTTACATGTGACATTGTATACTCTGAATGTTCAGTCCTATAAAATACTGTATAAACGATGTTCACCACAATTGTAAAACCACTCATACTACAAACCCACTCAAATTCCTACTCTCTCTTTTCTGAGATATTTCTTATGCCTCTTTTTAATGCAGACAATCATTTACCTTTGTCATTTACCCATCATTTGAGTACTCTTCTTTAAAATATGACTTTTTGCATGAATGCCATATTTGATTTTAAAAAGAGCTTTAAATGGCAAAATGAGTGTATTTGTGCAAATATAAAAATAATACTCTTCTAATATACATGAACATAAATTATGTCTTCTAAATTATCCACTGCTTGAATTGAAAGGTTATACTAAAATAAATTCAAACTAGCATATATGGATGTGGAGGTACCAAGTCTCAAAAGTTCCTTAATCTCTTACCTAATGGAAAAAATCCTGGGTAGTAACTTTAAAAAAAAAAATTATTCCTTTTCTCATTTAAGTAATTAAAGTATTATCATAATTATAGATTGATATAATTAAATATATTTATTTCTAATTACATTTTATATTATTAATATTTAATTTTTATTCAGAATATCAATTCAACATTGTAGAATAATAATTAATTCTTTAAAGTAAACAAAATTATTGAATTACATCACCAGTGCCAAACAAAAATCACCTTTGGATTAATATTGGACAAAATATTAAATCGTGAAAAACAGGTTTTTTAAGTATTGAAAATAACAACTCTATTGATTTAACAGTAAGTCTCAAAATAAACAGCATATAAAAATATCAACCCGAGGTCCTGTCAACACAATATTCATCAGAGAATGTAGAACTGTGCCTTTATTTCTTTTCTGTATGTTTCGCATGTGAACTCTGTTTCTTTGTTTTTAGAACTGGGAGATAGTAATACTAAACCACAGATACACGGATGTTTCATTTCAAAATATGTGCAGTTCAAGATCAGAGAAAAGGATAGAAAATGTCTCTTCAAACCACTTTGAAAGCCATTATCTTCACTTTACAGGTCACCTCCCCCCAGTCTGAATGACAGAAACAGCTCTGTATCAGCAACACACTGCTCCCCAAATGGTCTTTGGCTAGAAAGAGAAGCCAAGCCTGCATTAAAGCATAGCTTGGAGATGGGCACAGCTAAATCTTCCATGACTTCTCCAAAATCCACTAAACCAGGGACTAATAACATAAGAGTGATGACATTTCTAATTATGTCCTCAGTCTGGCTCTTGGCCTGTTTTATGTCTCTATAGATGACAAATCCGCAGGAACAGGAACAAAGAAGGGGCCTTACAAATTTTTCTGCAGTGTCTGACATTAACACCCTGTATGTTAGAGAAACTAGCCACAGGAACTAGTCCCACCGTTTATAAAATTCTTTTTATCAGTCTGAGTTGTATAGACCTCTAAAAATTCATAGACTAAGCCTAAAATATTTGTGAAAGCTGACCAAAAAGAGGAGCTTTATTTGTGTAATATAACCATGTCTGTGTGAGAAATGCATTTGAAGAAATAAAAGTCAATAAAGTTAAAACTGATTATTCAAAGTCAGGGCAACCTATATATTATGTTCTTTGGCCACGAAGAGTCTATAGGTCATGTATAAGCAACTATAACAACCACATCCTGGTGTCCAGCAAAAGTTGTATGAAATAAAAGGGTTACACAATTTGTTTTAAGAACTCATGGTACTGAGTTACTGTTTCTTATCTTAGTCACTGCAAGAGTCTGTAAGGATCTCTCTGTCACAGCACCTTATTCTTCACAAAGACATATTCATTGACATCCCGTATAGCTCTCATCTGCAGCTAGGCTGGCACTTAACAAGGACATACAAATCCATGCTAGGTGGATGGATCCTGGATTTCAGCTAAAATTCCTGCCATACTTGTCTCCCTGTTCAGCCACTACATTACTGTAAAATATTTCCAAGTTCATTTGTGGTTTTTTCCTCCTAGGGAAAAAAAATTGCATACTTTTAATTTTCTCACTTTAATCTGCTTGATCTACCTCATAACTTTCTCTACCTCAAAAGCATCAGCTGTTTCTCAGCAAAGAGAGAACAGGATATAACTTCAAAAATACAGACACAGATTTTGAAAATATATTCATCTCACACTCAGAACACTATAGTTTTTCCATTTTCAAAATTCAAACTTTGTGTATGAGAAAAACTGCATTATTACTTTTACTGTATATTGTATTTCTATAAGTATATTATGTATTTTAAGGATAAAGAAAGATCAGTGACATAAACAGTTTTTATAAAGCCACCATATAAATAACAGTGAAGAAATTATAACAAAACACTATACTGTCTTATCACAAAGCCAGGATAGTATGATTTTTTTTCTCACAGACAGTTCTCACAAATTATTTTGCAAACAAACAGGGTTAACCTTACAATCAGGAATTTTATTTCTTTGAACTTCCTTAAAGTACCTTTCCAATTTCTTTGGGTTTGTGGTTGTTGTTATTAATAAGTTTTTTGCATATGACCATTGCTAACATATCTGTCTCATATTGATTCCCTTTTTCTTCCTGATGAGGCTCAACTTAGAAGAAAATTTACCCAACCTCTTTCATAATCTTCAACACCGACACTATGATGAAGAAAAACAGTGCATTATTAAAATCTGATGTTCCCACAATCCCAACAAAATAAACTCCCTATCTTTGGCACATTTATATACAACTCCTATGTCTGTATCATGACATAAAATTTATCTACCTGTTATTTTTTCTTGACTATTACAGTTCAAGCTGTATTTGTTAGATAAATGCCAAATAGAGGACAAAACATAAAACAGTTTAAGACACTGTGGCTGCAGCATGTTATCTTAGTTATTAGGAAAGCTATAAATACTTTCTAGTATATCAGTTTGCATATTCCTCATTTTCTAGACTTAGATACAGCCAGAACAAAATCCATGTTGTTATTTGTGACATGTAATAAATAGTACAAGTTTGGGGGAGTTTTAATTAACTCTGATGTTTACTGACTATAAAAACTGCCTAGGGCAAGAGGACAAAGTAAAGCATCAAAATTCTCTGCAAATGTGAGGTGAAAGTAAAGCATGCATAAATCCTGATGATGATGAAATCAGTCTCTTGTATCACCATGACTTAACTGCTTGCATTTATATCATCGATACCTTTTGACTTAAAATAACTAAGTTAAAGAGCTAATTACCATTTTTAGAAGTAATTATATGACCTGGTATCTGGAGAGAATATCTATAAAGCACCTGCATTTTGCTTGCTTTCCTGGCTCCCCCAGTCATTTTCCACATTTCCACAAAGTACCTACAGACAACAGGTGAGGGGGCAGAAGGATGCATAGTTACACTCCATTAGCAGGCCTAGTCCCTATGTTCCCATCACCTGCTTCCACTACCAAATGCATTTGTCCGTGTTCCAACAGTCAAAACATACAGAAATACCTTTTAAATATTTTTATTACAGGTCTGTGTCACCATTTGTGCGGAAATATAATGCCAAATAAAACACTAAAAATAATCAAAATTTATACCTGCTTTTGAAAAACCACAGGGTAGCTGAAATCTCATTCCAATTTAGTGACCTAGAAGCCACCTAAGCTACTCTTCTGCTGTGATCAGTGGAGAGAGAGGTTCAGGAGACAGTACATAGCTACAGTAGAGTGAATACCTTGACTCCTTAAGGTATCTATCCCTCTTCATGTGAATTGTCCCTAGATAAGTAACTTGTGCGAGATGACAAGCAATCTGAGGTGAGATAAATTGGCCTAAGCTTCAAAGTACGCCTTTAGGTAACAAAATTTTAAAAATACGATTCTTCATTAAAATTGGCGTTTGTACCTCATTCTTGCCAGGCGAACTCAATCTAATATACATATAGGGATATAACAATAGTTCTGTTGCTTAAAATAGATTCATAGAAATGATTTAAGCATAATTCTATCCCAGTTAATTAAATCTTTCAAGGGAACACAGTTAAGACTAATACAGGGAAATTTTGAAGACCTGATCCATGTACAGTCAATGTGTATGAAGTTAAGCTAATTTTAATAGTTCTAAATAAAGCCAGTATGTTTTAATATTAGGATAAAATATCCACTATATTTTAGTAATTAAACACAAATGAAAATATTAAAAATGTAGAGATCTATTATCCTACTATCAACACAAATCAGTAAATAGAAATTTAATTCTGATGCACTAAAAAAATATAAAACATGAGAAATTTAGTAACAGACACTGTGTTCACAAGAGAACCAAATTTAAACTCTGTTAAGATGCTGAAATCCATTACAACTCATCCATTAGTGTATTGCAAGCCATCTCTATAAACATATATAAGATACATCATCTCATCAGAGTAACTTCAAACTGTCCTACAAAAAAAGCCAACATTTTTGAATGCTGAATACCATAACCTTACAATTTGTGCTTGTTTGCACTTCCCTTGGGATGTATAGCAGCACAACAAGATCAGAGAATCTGACTCTCACAACACTTTGGACTCTGACTCGCAGACTAGAATCCAGAGTGTGGACAAAATTCTGCGTGCAGCAAAAACACTGGTTCCATTACTGACCTCTTTCCAATCTTGTAACATGATCATGAAGCAAAGAAATACTATTACCTACTTCCTATGGACAAGAAACAAAAAGAGTGATATTAAGGGCATGTCTAGAATAGACAGCTCGGAACCTATGTTGAAGGACATTTATGACAGCACACTGTTAACAAGGTTCTGTATTTCTCACATGGATTCTTTCTCATGCAGATTCTTCCTCTGTTTCCCTTAAATACAAATGAGAATATTTTATTCAAAAAAAAAACCAAACAAAATATTCCCACACTTTGATGTGATTTCATTATTTTACAGTTATATCAATGCATTTGTCTGCCAGTCATCATGAAATATCTACTATTTAGAACTACTCTAAGACTTTGAACAAGTTTAAGCCCAGGGCATAGAAAGAGTGTACTAATACTGCATCATACAGTACTACATCATGTATTAATGTAATGAACTAAATTGTATTACAGGATACTATGCACTGTGGACAGTAGTTTGCAATGATTTTTACTACCTCTGCTCCATACTTTAGATGCTAAATATTTGTTCAGCTTAAACTCTAATAAGAGGTCATCAGAGTGTTTCCACTGTTTTGTCTGTACCTCTCTTTTCTTTCTGTGTCTGTAAAATGCCAACACATAATTTAATAATGAACTGCCAAGAAGATAGGTAAATGTTTACCCAGAATTTTCCAGTCTGAGTAGCTTTCTTTTAAATTCTCTTAGCCTCTTTTAAGACTGTGTGATAAACCCTTAAATTCTCTTAACCTACTCTAAGGCTGTACTGTAAACCATGAATCTATTCATAGCTTGGATCATTAATGAGTAAGTATATTCCTTCCTTTAAAAAGAGCTGGCAAAGGCGTAACATTGCCTCATTTTCCCCCTTCACTGTCAATTACACACAAAGTCACAGAATAAGCCTCTCACAAATCAGGCTTCCTAGCTCTTGAATTATGGAAAAGTAGAGAACACGGGCATTATTTCATTTGTGCTCGAAATACTTAAGCCTCTTTTGGAAAGAAAAGGTTTCATGAAAGGCAGAGGATTAGTCATAAAACTGACATCGTCTCTGTTTATTCTCTACAGCAGAGGTCAGCCATAGGTGTTTGCCAGACTGACCATGAATTTGACTTGGGGTATTGATTCACAGAAACAGAAATCAGCCTGAGTTGGGGAACATTTTTGCAAGTTTGGGTTGATTTGGCATTGCAGTTGGTGTTTGTTTTGGTGGCTTTTTTGGTGTTTAGGGTTTTTTTAAATTTTTTGTTGGTTGGTTGTTTTTTTTGGTTTTTTGTTACTTTACTTTTGTTATTATTATAACAGAAAGAAAACCCCTCTTTGGGAAAACAGTGTCCAAGAAGTCATATAGACGTCCTGCTATTCCATGGGACAGGGAAAATAAGTAAATGAAGATCTTTCCGTCTTCACTACCTTACCTTTCACCATATATGCTCAGATCTTCAAATATTTAAGGTTTTGGAGCAGAAGTTAGTTATTAAAAATAAAAAACCCAAAACAAATGCAAAAACACCAACAAGAAACTAATAGGAACATACTTATAGATCTACAACACTTTCTGCAATCCAGCAGAAAGAACAAAATTGACATAATAGTCAGACTCCACATTTTCATCACATTTGACCTCTTATTGCGGTATCTGACTCACATAGTATCAGAAAAATAAACTTTGGTGGGACATTGAAATGAAAAATCCAAAAATCTTCAGACTTCTGCTGGGAAGGTAAGACTATAAATGCAGAGCACAAAAGCTGGCATTAAAGGACAAATAGTATAGGAGTACATGGTATATTATATGTGAGCAAAATTCTCATATATGTCAATATATTAATTCTACTGCCTCCTCAATAAAAGTTCTCTGTCCAAAACACCAAAAAATTTTACAGATTGATTTTGTTTGGCTCTCAGAACAACTCTTCATAAAGCAAACATATAAGTGATTATTTTAAGGTTCACTAGGTTAATTTTTTCAATCAGAATCTTCATGCTTAATCAAAAGAAAAACTGGGAAAAAAGATTTTGAGAGCAATTGTTTCCATCACAGGTTCTCCTTGTTTTATTCCTTTATGTCTTTGCAGTAGATACCTAGTCTATGCTTCCTGAAAAGTCCCTTCAAAATCATTCCAAATATAAGCATAAAAAAAAAAAAAGTAGGCAATCCTAAAAGTATAGAAAGACGAAACATTCCTACCCGACCCAGTGTCTTAAAACTGCTTTTGCCGAAGATTATGAGGAAGGTAGAGAGCATCAGTTTTACTTCACAAAGTTATACACAAATATTAACTAATGAAAGACTTTGCCAGAATCTAGAGTGTTGAATGATTAAAAAGTAGATTTTCTCTCTTAGTTAAAAAGAAAATTCTAATGATTAAAGCAAGAACGAAAAACAAAAATGACAGAATTCTAACTGTTCTCCTTTTCTGTGAGAAAAGTCTTGCTCAAATGCTAGGCCTTTCCTTTGGGAGGCAAAACAAATACCTACAGCTTTACACTACAGGAAAAACAAAAAAAAAAAAAAAAAGGATTTCCTTTTCTCATGAGATCTTTTCTTTTCCTCCTCCAGATTACAGGCTTACATTGCCTTAAACATGGGATGTACATTATAACCTATCACAAAGTTACCTCACTCAGTAGCCAGATTGTCTAATTACTGAGCCAGACATTCAGTGAGAACATATGCCTCCTGGATTTGCAATTCTTTCTTACTAATCTTGTGGTGAACTTTAAATTGTTGATTGTATTCTATAACACCTGCCTTGTAAATAATCAAACTGTCCTCTCTATAGGTTTCATAAAAGTTTGAAATGAATCTTGATTACATTAAAAATAGGAAAGACAGTAAAATGTTTTCTTCAAAGATTCAAGGACTCTGAGACATGCCCTTGGTCCAGATTAGCATGGCTTTGATGATGTTCTGAAAATGTGAAAAAAAATTACCAGCTCAGTGAGGATTTCAGAAAGGCTGAAGATTAATTCCCTAGAATGATAAAGATTAAAAAAATGAAGTACTAACTTTTCTAGACATGTTCTTACTCAATTGCTTCCCTTATTCAAGACTTTCTACTGTATAAGTTTGGATTTATTTTCTCTCCTATCACTTTGAAACCTGAGCATAAACACTACAGATTAAGTATTCTGATTCCTTGTGTTCTACTTTCTTACAGTACACAACTTCAGAATAATGCCTAAGTTAAATAATGCCTAGAAATTCCTGTTTCTACCTTTAAACCAAAAATGTGATTTCTGATTTGAAACACTCCTACCAGCTACGAATGCTGCAAATCTCAAAACAGAACACATGATCTACCGCATTTTGATTTACATAGAGGTTGTTGGGGAGTATACTTTTAGGTAAACTTGCAATTTAGACTTCAAGTGCTAAGTGCCTTTAAAAAATGTTTTAAAGCATTCTTGAAAGTCTGAAGAGTCCTTCTGACTTTTATTAATGCCAAACTTGCTATAGTATTTGCTGACCTTTTGTAAAGGACTTTTCTGTATGTGATTACATGTTGTATATTCAATAGCATTTTGCACATAAATTCCTAGATTCCCTCAATGTACATGCTAAGGAATTCACTATAGTTGACAAGAGCTATACATTTCATTATGCACAAAGAAACCTTCTCAAGCATACTCATATTAATATTAAAACACTAATTTAAAAAGATCATTAACAGTAATAAAAAAATGTTTGCTATTTTAATTTTCATTAAAGGCAAGATGTATTTTATGACTTCAAGTTTAGGGCCATTTTCTGACCATTTCTTACACTGAATTTATCAAACTCACAGTGATAAATGCATGTTGTCATAATCCTTCACTGTCACTGTGTACTGGTGCCCTAACAGCATCCACTCTTGTAAAACAGAGTTGCAATCAAAAAGTTCAAAATTAATAGCGGTGAAATCTCAAGCACTCATAAGCATGTGTTTTTATCACTTCCATGCTCTGCAGATCAGGTACTCTTGTTATTTATTATTTGTGACAGTGAACAATTCCCACTTGCTTTAGTGAAAAAGTGAAGAGCTGTTTGCATAACTAGCAAGGTGAAAAAACAGATTTGAAACTGTTGGAATCGTTTCACAAGAACAATGTACACAGCCCAGAAGACAATTTTCTTCCAGAACACTATAATGTGCTGACTACAGACAGTATTTGCTATTCTACCCTCTATGTATCCCTTGTTTAAAGGCAGCTTTCACAGTGTTTTCTGCACTGGTGAAGCACCTGAAATGATGGAGTCTTGGTACAGTACTAGGGCTGTTGTGTATTTAGTCACCCTCATCAGCTTCAGACTGGAAAAATGTGAATATTTATAATGCCTTAATGAAGTAATCTGCACATATGCTATACATGGTCAGTATGTGGTCTGCGATTGATCTGGAGAGAACTCTGGCATCCACACCCCCAACAGCCAGTCCACAGACACCAAGAGAGAGTGAAGCTCTACTTTCTGCTGCAGTTTGTCAGATGTTCCTCACCTCGCTGAGATAAACCATAGAATATGTAATATTACATGTAAATACTTCTTTAAGTATCAACAGTACTTTATCTTCTAAAGAAGTGACTGTTTAAAGAGGAGAAACTAAAAGGAAAAGCACAGCTATAACTTTTTCCTTGAGATTTCTCTTTTCTGCATTTCTTTTCAGATATGAAACATGAAGGTAGTATCTCCAAACAACATATATTTTCAATTTAAAAGGAAAGGTTAAATATAGTATCTACAACAAAATGACTCCATCTGATGTAATATTAACATACAGGAAAATCTATCATAGATCAGGACGGCGAGAAAGATTTGCCTGTGGGCAGTGCTATTATCAGCACACAATTAGTTGCAGATTGGAGACACTAGCCTTAGATCTGTTCTCAGGCCAGTAATCTGTTCCCTAGCTGATTGAAAACCAACAGCTCTTGATGAAATGCTATTTATTTAGCTACTGACAATTTGATTAAATGTAAGGGTAACAATAACAAAACTAGTAATGCCCAACACAACATGAAATGGTGTAGGTCATATTTTAATTGAGACATTTCAGTGAAGGATATGAAATTACGAAATGAGACAGGATACATTACATGAGAAGGTTTTATGGCAAAGTCATTTTCTTTAGTTTAAAAAAAAAAAATAACCCACATTGTAAATGCTAAAAGGACGTCTTTTCTACTGTCAATTACTATAAACCCATCACAAAGTATGAATACTTAGTCCTTAATGCTAAGTCTTTCAAATCCTTGGACTTATTTAATTTATTTTTTTCTTTGATAACAGATGGATTTTCTTTTATCCTTAGTAATTTGCATCAATAGTAGATCATGAAGTCTTATAAATACATAAAGCCTTTTAGAAACATTTGGTAGAGTGATGCTTTAGCCAGCCCTTTCATATTTCTGTAACATTAATTCTCCAAGAAGTTTACCATACAATTTAAAGAGTTCAGTCCCTTCATCTATTTAATTAAGAACTAGTATAGAAAAAATACATAAATTTAGTATTCAAGGTCCCTAGAAAGGTGTGCTAATATTCAGTATTAGAAAGTCGAAGATGAATTTTCAATTCATTCAGCAGCATCTGAAGGGCCAATTGAATAAAACATCACCCAGCCTCCTTGAAAATGAGAGTGTGATAGAACATAAGTGATAGAACATTTTGCAATATAATGAAAACAAAATCTTAATTTGTGCTGCTCAGAGGAATTTCACACTGTTGCTTATCTTTTCGTCTGCACAAAAAAACCAAACAAAAATAACCAGGATAGTAGCAACATTTTATAAACAATTATATAAAGAACCAGTGTTGCACAAAAATAGATAAATTATATAGATCTCTGCAAAAAGCAGAATGGCAAATGCAGAGCCATTTTGCAAACACTTGCTCAAGTTTCCTTTACTTCTAAACTAAAACTGTCGTGTATTTTTTTTCATTCTTGTATAAAAGCACATAAAACCACCACAGGTAGCAATTATTTTAGTAACATACCTATCATTCCTACCTATGAACCTGGAGAATTTAAACAGAATTAATTACTTGGTGGTGCACCAAGCCCTAGTGATTTCATGGCTGCTCAAGGAGCTGCCAGCGCCAGGTCTATTGAGTGAACCCACCCATTACACAAACCCACATGCTGCTGAAACACCTACTGCACCTTGGTGGTAATTTTCTGTTAATCTATAAAGCACTACTCACATCCACACTGTCGTTAGTTCAGATATGTTATGCTATTCTGTTTTCATATGTATGCGATAACAAATTGAGCAAAATGCATGACCCAGACTTTGTGTTGTAATTTCTCAGAAAAAACACTCATAGTTTAAGGACTCTATGAAAACAGGTACAGCTCTGTTTCATCCCCATTGCTGTCACTCTTACTCATCAGAATTAACACCTACTCTAGAGAAATAGCTGAATTTGACTCGTAAGTAAAACATTCAGTATACAGTCAGAGGAGCCTTCTGAGTGAATTTTCTAAATTCACTAAAGTGTGGCAGATCTTACCCAAGATCTGGGCTGAGGCTGAGAGGCTGAGCATGTAGTGCCCTGTTAAGTAGAGATTTCTAGCTTCCAGTGCAATTATTCCTTCTGTAAAAGAACTCACAACATTACTTGAAAATTCAACAAATATTTCTCAAGTAAATCAATTACTGTCCTTCTGTAAACTTGTATTGCAACTGGAATATAATTACATGCTCATTGAAAATAGCACTTTTCTAATTCAGCAGAATGATGGATATCCTCTCTCACTATCACACAAGGCACATGTTATGTCATTATAACCAATTTAGAATACATGGATGGAGATAAGGAAACTGATGCACTATTTCATTACTCAAATTTTGTGACAATGTAGCTTCACTTAGAGTAGGCATGACAAGATCAAATGTACGTTAAAACCAGAAAAACCATAAAAGTTGTGAATAGCAAAGATGTAAAATCGGGACTTAAAATATCACTGTGAAAATGTTGGGACCAGGTGAACTAAGGTTTTAGATTGCTGTTGGTCAATCATCTGTATTTCTGTTCTTGTCTTTCACCTTTAGAAAGACTGCAAACTACAGAAGTCTTTTCTCATGTTAAATATAGTGTTTTAAATAGCACTTGCAATAATGTAGGCAGATTTTCCTAAACAAATGGCCAGATTTCATCTGAAGCAAAGTTTTGCATTGTGTAGTTGATAGGAATTTTTAGGCCAAATCTTTCTTCTAAATATGTCTACAAGGGGTAACACACAGCTCCATGAACAAACACCATGACCTGTCTGTGGACTAACAAAGGTAGCCTGCTATATGCATTCTTGCTGTACCATTAGTTTGAGTAAGAATGTGTTCAATAATAAAATCTTACTTTTTTTTATAAGTGTCATTAAAGCCACATCATTTCCAGACCCTGTTACGAAGATAATTTTACATTTGGATGTAATACATGACAAAAATTTACTCTGTTATTTTGCAAGTTATATACATGTTGATAACTTAAATGCAGGAGATTTGATGCATAACATCCCAACTGATAAACTGGTGTTCTCTGTCTCTATTTTATTTTAATATGAAGCATTTTCTGAATATTACAACAACTGATACAATTTACAGCAGTTAATACTTGTTAAATTTGATTGACTTTTGTGGAACTAAAGTAGTTTCACCTAACATGAGACAAACATCAGCCTGAGAGGTCTGACGATGAATGGAAATTCAGTGAAGCTAATTGCTTATATGTGATGATGTATCTGCAGATGCAGATTCTGTTCTATTAATAGGCATGTGTATGGCACACACATTTGAAAATCGTGCTGAAGTTCTCACAGGAAAAATAACTTTCAACCCTGCCACAGCGCACCACATGCACAGAGTGCTTAATTTCATTTTAATTATTGTTTCTTTAAGTAAACCAAAGGATTTAGTGATTGCTTTTTTTGTTTGGCCTTGAGCTGCAGCTACAGAAGAGTGTCCCAGAAGACACCCAGGTCTTGCGTCATACACCCTGTGTGTGCAGCGCTGTGCCGATAGCGCATGAACTTTCAGGTATCTGAACTGACATTAGGATGCGTAGGCTTAGATAGCTGAATCATAACCAGAATGCCATGCCAGTCCCCATAACTTCCTTTAGTCCATTTTCCAGCACAACACTGAACTCAGAAACATAACTCTGCCCCAAATTGTTTCCCTGTAAAAGCATTGTCCTGATGAAGGGCCTTTCACTCAAAGATAAGCCTCTGAGATTGTGTTAAAGTAATTCTGCTTCACAAGATTTGGTATCCAAAGGGAGCAGGGGCTACTTCTCATATTTTACACTGCTCCAGGGCTGAAAAGACCTCGACATTTATACATGGATAAACAGAATAAATTACAGCAGCCCCTCCCATTTCTCTTTGAGAAGTGTTACAACAGACAAAATATTTGACACGTAACAGACAATACATTTCCTGGCCACAACCCCAGTCAAGAATTTAATTTTCATGGAGTTTATTGCAGATTCTTCATAATCATCACGTGACCATGTAATTCAGTAATTTTTTGCTATCAAGTGGCAAATATTCTTTTACTTACAAGGTGGTACCATAAAGGAATTTGTTCAAACATGATTGCAAGATAATACTTTCTCCGAATTTCTGGCAGATGGAATCAGTATTTCTGTATTCTGGTTCTATGAGCGATTTTCAGCATCAGCAAGTACCTACCTTCTGTACCTAGCCTTCAAAAACTAACTTTACATTATCCATAACTATATGCAGATAATAAAAGACCTTGTATCAAAAACTTTGGTAAATACTAATTTTATTGCTTCCTAATACTGCAAGAATGCTCCTTACAAGCACACCTTCCTTTCTTTCAATTACAAACTCAGACACCAGAACATTAAATCTGTAGTAAAATCTCATCTGACAGAAAAATGTTTTCTTTTAAAAATTATACTCGATCTTGTCAGTAGTTAATAAGGTAAATTAAGTTTTGAAAAGCAAAGATAATGCTTTGCTTCAGCTTCTAATAACTGTGCTGTTTGTGACCCACTCTGAGCAAAACAGAACTTTTGGGGCTATGCTGCGGGATTTTACAAACTAATGATTGCAAAACAGCTGTGTGCCTGAACGAGAGGACTTTTTTGGACTGGTATAAACAATAAAAAATGAAAGCACATCACTTTTACCTACCTTACGTATGAAATGGGGCCAGAACATTGTTTCTGTTCAAACTTCTAAACCCCAAAATTACTCTAAAGCTTTTCCATATTCTCATTCCACAAAAAATAATAATAAAGTGGTTTCTCCACACTGATCATATATGCTGTATATCCAGCTAATCTATTTTTTTAATACCTTTGAAAGTTGCTCTTGATTTTAATTTTAGACCTCTTGTCAGTGAAAATGGTCACATAAGAGTGAGCAAATGCTAAGTTTCTCCACACAGTTGGACAACTTCAGTGTGTGTCACTGACATAATTCAGGAACTTGACTAACTGGTACTTCAGGATAATCACATTTTGAGATTTTGACATGTGTTCATGACCTGGTCTCAGTTAAATATTTATAAAGGAATTTGCATTAAAATAAGATATTTAAAAGTTTAAATCTCCTATGCATTATTCTGGTCTTATTCTATTCTTATTCTTGCCACCCATTTTAGATGCCCCAACTAATCCTAGTTACTCCAGCATTAGTGTGATATTTTGTCATCCACAACAGCAAAATAGAAGTGACCTTGGGAAGTCTATTTCCTAAAGTATATGGAAGACAGTAAGTCAGTCCCAGCTTGAAATATACCTTTAGGAAAGTCAGAATTTTCTTTAAGAAAGTTAATTAAAAATTTAAATAATGCAAATTCATATTAAAAATAAAATCATTAAAAACTTTATGTTGATCCTTGAGAGTAGCTGTTGGTCTACTTTTGCTGTTTCAATTATTACTGGAAATGAATGTATTGTATATGCCAGAAAAGTCCATCTGATAACAGACAGGAAACAAATCCACTGTTCCAGGAAAGAAAAATACAAAAATACCATCCTCTCAGCACCTGCGGAGATTAAAATACCTAAAAAGGTAATAAATTTTTTAAAATGGAGAAATGTAGAACATAAATTACATGGAAAATATTATATGTAATATAGCCCAAGACTGAAAAGAGGAAAATATTTTGCAGCTTTAAAAGTTTCTAAATATCTGTTGGACGCAGACTTGCTTAGAAAATCTGCCTGCTAGATACTGTACTGAATAGCTCATATGCTTCCATCAGTATATCCTATATATAGTCAAAATTATGTTAATCCTGCTAAGATTAGTAATTAAGTACTAAAATGTTTTGCAATTATAGTAAGGAGTTCACAGTGCTTGTCAAGGATTTATTTGACTTATAATGTTAACTACTTCTGAAGTTTGTTGATTTTTTTTTATATTTTAATGCAAAACCAAATTGATTAGTTTTATATCTCAAAGCAGCCCAACACATTACTAAGTAAATAAACCTTCCAAAACTTTTGAATGAAAACACTTAAAGGAGAATGGGTCTGAAGCTGCAGATATTTCTCTGAAACAAAGCTGTACTGATGGTCAAACAAGCAACTATCCCAAATACTAGAAAACAAGACAACACAAACTGAAAAAGAGATAGAAAGAAAAAACACACTCAGAAATACAAAGACTGAGAGTGATAGCCAAACTGCTAACCATGGTTATAACCCAAGTTCACTATGTACAACGCCGGAGAGCTGTCTGAGTTGATAAATCAGATTCTATCCTTTTAAAGATGTTTCTTGCTACCCCTTGCCTATAATAGTACTGTTCTTTACTTATTCAGAGCATGAATCCTCCTTTACTCAGATCCTGTCCCTTTTGGCTGTGTACATCTCCTGGGAGTGCAGAATGATTCAGTGGTAACTTAGTCATTTGTGCACTGTACAAGATGATTTTACTGCAGAGGAAAAAAATAAAAGCTGCACTTATCAGTGGAACACTTTCTGTTAAATAAAGATAATTAAAGCATCAACAATCCATCCATTTCATGTTTAATTAGCCCCTCTCTCATCATAATTCGCTACTGAAGGTCAAATGTGGGTCACTTTTAAAAACTAATTTTAAAATATTTAACATAATGCAAAATGAGAACACAAAACTGAAAATAGTTCTCTACACTTGTCACTAAACAGTATGAAATTTAAATGTATGAAAGAAGTCACCAATGTCAATGTTTATACTTAATAACAATGTTCCCATTTTTTTTGACATGGCAGTTAGTGCCACCATGACATTGTTATCTTTACGATTATTATACTGTAGGATATTTGCTTAGCTTAAAGTTGTGAAAAATTTTATTCTTTAGAGGTCCTTCGCGAATATAAAAAGTAGCCTTTGAAATAAGCCTCTCTGTGCATGCATGTGTCTGTACATAAGCAAGAGAAAAACAGATGATGCTTTCCTGCATAGTTAAACTGACTGCCCCCTTAATGGATGAATTCAGGGTCCTATTAAGGCTGCTGGGTATATGTGCATGTTTATGAGGAAATTGACCCATTTAGTTTATAGATAAAATTCACATACATGGTAACCAACTAGTCAAAATGCTTCTATGTTGCAGCAGTCTGATTAATGTTTGAAATGTTATGAAATAATTTAACTGGCTACTGCACAAAGATTTTTTTTTCAGAACTTAATTTCTTCATATTTCACTTTCATGGAAATAAGACTTTACAGGAAATGCATATGATTTTGATTAGAGTATCAGCACACTTTGGTTTGATAAACATTTTCCTCATGAAACAGCACATTTTCAATAAGAAAAGGCATTGGGATTTTTCATAAAGAATTACAGAATTGGCTAAGAAGCCAATACCTGAAGTATAGAAATAATTCTGCTCAGAAATTCCTGTACTGGTTCTCCTTATTCTACTGATAGTGACCAGTATCTCTTAAAAAATAACAAGCAAAAAAACCCTCAGTGTCATAACTGCAGTGTTTTAAAGAACAAATAATCATTGATTAGTAGAGCAAGTATAAAAGAAACCAAAAAAGAAGATGATGGCCAAGAAATATAAACAAACAAACAGTGTTTAAAAGGCCAATTCTTCAAAGAGTGGTTGTTCACATGCTGATTTATGATTAAAAGTTTCAGTGAAATAAAGCTGCTTATATGCCACAATTTTGCACTGTGAGACAAAGGGGTGGGGAAGTATATATTTTAGAACTATATCTGTAACTAAATGACAAAATAAACAATTATTTACAATTAAAATTCATTATTAGATTTATGGTTAAGTATATAACTCTCCAAGCTGCTAAGTGATTCCCCTTAGGCCCTGAGCTTTCATTATCTTTGGCTGTTTTTGCTGGAGGTTAGTAATATCCAGGCTCCTCACAGGCAATGTGCAGCACCTGGAGGGTTCAGATTTTAAATCCATGATCCAGAAAAACACATGCTTAAACCCATCCCCATTCAGCAAAACACTTCTGCACAGCTTTAACTTTTGGCAAGTGATTAAGACCTGTGGAATATTAAGTGTTTTAAACATTTGTAGTGCTTTACTGAAAAGAAGAGAATTGATAAATGAGAGGCTAAAGGAATATTTCAGAGTAATACCATGCTAAATAAGACAAGAATAAGAGTTAAACTTGTTAAAGATCTCCTAAAAGGAAAAGTGACTTGGAAATGGCAGAAGTCTACTAAATACAGAATTTTGTTTTAAACTTTGTATAAAAGACATTACATCAGAAAGAGGAGAGTTACAAATTGTTTGCAGTTTTCTCCAGTGAAGTTCTCTTACACAGTACTGTATCAAACACAACGTGTTTTGGTACTCATATAAGGATTCAGTTCATCACCTTGAAAAGGAAGTATCAAATAATTGTAATGAAAACAACTTGCATTCATTGGGGTACACCAGTTGGTCATGTAAGTAGAAACTTTATTTCCCGACTGCGGTATTGTAGATGTAGGAAAGTATCAGTTACCAATTCTAATTACACTAATGGGAAATTAGCATCAGTCTCATCTCCAGTAACTTAGAGCAGGTACATTCTGCTGTGTCCATGTATCTGTTCTACAATTTTATACACCATCTAATGTCTCCTTAGAACAAAGGAAACTGACAATGAGTAAATAAAGGCAGTCTTAGAGATTTCAAGTCGTCTCCCTACCACAGTCACAACATTATGCTACTGGTTTTGTTTCACATGTACAGCAGAACTATGAAACAATCTGAAATACACCCCGTCAGAACCCTTTATCCTCATCTGCTTCACATTTCTCACTAAACAGTTGTACTGAACAAGAGTGCCACGTGGTTTGAATATTAAAAATCCTCAGGTGTTTTGTCTACTAAACTGAGAAATACTGCACTGTCAATGCTTGAGATGTGTGCTTGTTTATGCAAGTCTTAATGTCCCCACTACTATGCAAAATGAACAAAACTACAAATGTCACTCAGCAACAAGCTGGCAAGTACCCACAGGAAAGTGGTAACAGAGGGTTTGTGACTGATAGTCTCTCCCATAAAGTCTGTTATTTAGCACTACCTTTACTGTTTTCTTGGACAGTTTCCAACTTATCTGCATACTTTAAAAGTATGCAAATACTTTCTACATATTTAAAAATAAATAGATAAGACACTAGAGTACTGGCTATAAACTACTTGGATAAGTGAACCTTCATAACAGGCTAAATATTTAGTACAAGAAAACTATCAATGCTGAGAAACTGTTTTGCATCAAACTACATAAATAATGGAGCAATTCAGGGTGTACTTCTTTGATAAAATGCAATAAAGCCATTTTCTTCTACTAAGAAATTTCCTAATATATTTTATATCAAAACAAATCCCTGGAAAATGCTAAGTAATTGCAAATATATGTCTATATTATAATCTTAAATTGTTGGGTTTTTTTCCATGCAAAGCAGTAATTAGTAATGCGTATTCCTTTACCATTCCTACACTTAGAATGCAAATAATTCTTTTACACTGAAATTAAATTGCACTTTAACAGATTATGATCCATATGTTTAGATGAATTGCAGCATCAAGAGAGAAGTGGTATCTGATTAGCATATATTCCAGTGCTACTTTTATTCCAGTGTTTGCTAAAATGGCATAATCTACTCTGTCCTTAATAAGCTTTAGGAGATGAAAGCTAAGGAACTTTGTATTTTGTACAGATTATTCTCAAACTGAAATTGCCATGTACTCTCCAGGAGAGAGCTGATGAAATGCATCACCCAGAAACTACTGTGTCAAACATTCTATAAGTCTGTATCACTTGCAAAACCACACACACAAAAGTACTGGCAGATAGTACATCAATCACACTGTTTTGGTGACTTAAAAGACTGGGGTGAGGGGGAGGGGGTGCTCATACAATTAGTTTTATTCTACTATATTTTAAGTATTTCTGAGCAGAATGCAAATACTGCCAACATTTGCAAAACTTCAATTTGAGTAAGCTAGCAGACATTTCAAAGTATAAAAAAATGTCATCGTGTACCATATTTGCATATTAATAAGTTGAAAAGAAAACATTTTTGTCAAACTAGTCAGAATTTCCCTGTTCCAGACTTGGATGTGTATTTACATGAATCAGCATTCATTTGTCTCTAGCTTCTTGCGTAACCGGCGTTGTAGCTGAGGAAACGTTCAGGATATTATGTTACATATACTATCACCCAAAAAGCACTTCCCCAAAGAAGAGCAACCTTTGTTCAGGCTACACACGTGTCTTATAAAATAAATGCAAGCCTTCACTTAGGAGCTGGATTCTCCTCTGTGCTATGCCTATTTTATTTCAAGGACTGTAACGAAGTCCCTACCACCACCAGTTTTAGGGTATCGGAGCTTCACTGAACCGAGCGCTGCCAACACAGCCGAGACCAGAGCCAGTCACTCGTGGCATCCCTGAAGGCACATTGCACTCCGTGAGGTCTCACGGTAGTCACACTCTACAAACATAGCTATGCGGCAGCTGGGTGAGCAAATTACGGCCTCTCAGCTTGAATGAAATTTCATGTGATAGGCAAGAGGGGCATAAAAAAAAAAGCAAAAACAATGAAAGCATACTGGGGTGGGATTCTAAACTCAATAGCGCTTATGGGTATTTAGAGCAACTGCTACAATGAGTGCAATCTCTGTGGTGTAAATTAGATCGCAGATAGGCTGTGTAGATTATTTAAGCATTTTGGTCCCAATAAAGGCCCGGTAATTACAGCTATTAATGCTTCAGCGTGGCGGCTGCAAATCCACTCTGACCCACAGCTTTAGGGAGTGCCAGGCAGGCAGCAATCCCCTTTTCCCGAAACACCTGGCTGCCGAGCAGGAACTTTCCTCCTTAGCCGAAGCCGACGCGTCCCTAAGGCTGGGAAAGTATCACGGCGGGGAAAGCGCCGGGACCGGCTGATGAAGGCGGGGCCGGGGGGCGGGCGGGGGATGGCGGCTCCGCCCGGCGCGGGGTCCTGAGCCCCCCTCGCGACAGCCCCGAAACCGCCGGGTTTGGCCTCCGGACGCAAGGCTGATTAAGGCATCTCAGGCTGCCTTACAGCTCGCTGTCGGGACCGGCTGCCGCTGTGCCTCCGACGGAGCAACGCGGTCCCATCGCCGACCCCTCGGTGCGGCTGCAGGGACGGGCCGGTTGGCTGCCGGATCTGATAAGGGGAGGGACTGATAAAAATTATAAAAATAACAATAAAGATCTCTGACTGTCCTTCCTGCTGCTGCGTGTTGGTCTGTGCACCTGACTGCCTGAAGGAAGGGAGGCGGGGATGCCAGACTGAACGGGTCACTGAACCTCACGGGGTGTGTGCCTGTGCCGGTGTGGGAGGCAGGGGGGAGCACCCCCGCTCCCTCACCCGCTCTATGTGCGTGTGCGTGCGTGTTGGGGCCCGCGGGGTGCGCGGGGTGCAGCGCTCTTACCTGCTTGCTGTACTTGCTGCTGGCCTGGCAGCTGTACTCGGAGCAATGGTCCGAGCCGATGGAGATGTTGTCGCCAGCGCCCACGAAGGTGTTGGCTGGGGGCAGGTCCTGCACGGCCTGGTGCTTTTTGCCAGCAGTGGGGGACTGTGGGTGCAGCTGGACGGTGGGCAGCGGTGAGCTCGACTTGTAGTGCCTGGCCAGGTCGGGGCTGCCTGGGCCACCATTGACTGAGCGATATCGGCCCATGCCAGGGCTGTCTGACAGCTTCTCGTTGACGCTGTCGTAGCGCTGTCCGTTGGGCTTGGAAGCCTCAACAGTAACAATGCTGCTGTAGAGGGGCTGCTTGCCCTTCTTGCCTTTCTTGTCCTTCTTGGGCTTCTTGGCCTTGTCGTGCTGCTGCGGGGTGAAGAAATCCTCATGGTCCTTCTTGCCAGCTTCATAGCCATGCTTGCCCTTGGATCGGCAGTAGCGGGCCATGACCACCACCAGGATAAGAAGGATGACAGTCATGATGCCGGCCACCACACCGATGACTATGCTAAGCCGCTGCTTGCTCAACTCGTAGCTGGGATCACCAGCAATGTCCTGGGCCAGTGGTGTGTGAAGGCTGCGGGCTACCTGGCTCTCCACCACGGTGGCATTGGACAGGCTCTCATTAACAAAGACATGGAGCAGGGCAGTGGTGGACTGGGGTGGCTGCCCACTGTCATTCACCTGCACAACCAGGCGGTGCAGGCCGTAGTGCTTGGGGGCCAACTTGCCCACCAGTGACACCACACCACTGGCCGGGTCTATTTCAAAGAGTTTGAAGGGGTTGCCCCCAACAATGCTGTAGTTGAGGTCAGCGTTGAGACCAGTGTCAGCGTCAGTGGCGACCACTGTGGCCACTACGGTGCGCATGTTGCTGGAGGGTGGCAGCACGGTGTAGGAGCTGTTGCTGGGGAAGGTGACCGTGGGTGCATTGTCGTTCTCATCCATCACAAAGAGGGACACAGTGGCAGTGGCAGAGCGTGGTGGCTCGCCCCCATCCACTGCCTTCACCTTAAAGGTATAACTGGTCTGCTGCTCACGGTCAAAAGACACAGTGGAGAAAATGGTTCCAGTGTCATTCTCGATGGAGAAGATGCCAGTTGCCTGGTCATGGTCTCCAGGCTGGATGGAGAGGCTGAGCTCGGCATTGCGGCCCTTGTCAAAGTCCATCACGGTCACCATGCCCACAGGGCTGTTGGGCTGCAGGTTTTCCTTCACGTAGAAGGTGAACACATCCTGCATGAAGCGCGGCTCATTGTCATTGCGGTCCGACACTCGCACCACCACTGTGGTGGAGCCTTGCAGGGATGGCACCCCCTTGTCCCGGGCCGTCACCTGAAATTCATAGGTGTCACGTTGCTCGCGGTCCAGCACCGCCTGCACCAACACATCCCCAGAGTCAGGGTCAATGGTGAAGATGCTGCCCGGTGCCTCTGAGGACAGGGGCGAGGCCTCCAGGGAGTAGGTGATCTCAGCGTTCTTACCACTGTCCGCATCTGTGGCAACTACTGTGGCCACCCTCTCGCCAGGCAAGTTGTTCTCTGGAAAGGAGACCTCCAGCACAGCCTGGCTGAACATGGGAGGGTTGTCGTTAGTGTCCCCAACCCGCACCAGCAAGGAGTTGTTGCTGGACAAGCTGGGGCTGCCCGAGTCCACGGCCACAATCACCACGTTGTAGTCACGGACAGCTTCATAATCCAGAGGGGCCGAGGTGTGGAGGAAATACTTGCGCTTATTTTGTGGCTCCCCTTCACCCTCACTGGCTGGCTTGAGCTGGAAGGGCACGTCACCCACCACGGTGCAGGTCACCACACCGTTTTCACCTTGGTCCCGGTCTGACACTTGCACCAAGGCAATGGGTGTGTCCACCAGCACATCCTCAGCCACGCTAGCCACCCCGTCCCGGAGCGGGATGCGCCCGATTTTCCGGATGTCGATGGTGGGCACGTTGTCATTCTCATCCCGGATGTTCAGCACGACAGTGGCCTTGTCTGTCTTGGGGGGCTGGCCCCGGTCTCGGGCCATGACAGTGAAGCGAAGCTGGTTCACCTCCTCCCGGTCGATGCGGTGCAAGACACTGAGCCAGCCCGAGGTCTCGTCCAGCCGCAGGAGGCGCCTGACGGACTCAGTGGCCGCCCCGAAGACGTACTCGATCTGCCCATTCACTCCCACATCCAGGTCAGTGGCTCGAAGCTGCAGGATCGGGGTGCCAGGGCTGCTGTTTTCCGCCAGGTCCGCCTCATAGACGCTCTTTTCGAAGCGGGGGCTGTTGTCGTTCACGTCGGTGATCAGCACCCTCAGGATCGCCTGCGAGGACCGTGCCGGGTCGCCGCCGTCCCGCACGCGGAGGCTGAGCTCGTAGGAGTCCCGCTGCTCCCGGTCCAGCGCCCCCTTGACGATCAGCTGCGGTTGCTTCTCCCCGTCCAGGGTGTCGGCCACCTGCAGCTCGAAGACGCTGCTGCGGGCGGCCGCCTCCGCCTCCTGCCGCCGCTTGCTGCCGCCGGGGTAGGAGGCGCTCTCGGGGGAGGCCGCGGCCGAGCCCCCCCCGCCGCCACGGCGGCCGCCGTCCCCGCCGGGCTCCTGCAGCAGCTCGTAGCGCTCGATGCCGTTCCGGCCGAAGTCCCTGTCGGTGGCAGTGGGGAGTAGGTAGAGGGTCCCCACGGGCCGGTTCTCCTCCACGGTGAGCGTGAGGACGGGGGAAGGGAAAGTGGGGGTGTTGTCATTGATGTCCAGGATGATGACCCGACCCTCGAAGAGGTCCACCCAGCTCTGCGAGGGGCCGATGACCGACACTTCGAAGTCCAGGAAGCACTCGTTCTCGTCGAAGATCATCTGGCACTGCGGCAGCTTTTCGCGGTCGATGCGCCGCTCTGTGGTGCTCAGCTCCCCGGTCATGTTATCGATCTTGAGATAGTCGGAGCCCGACTCCAGGCTGAATGTCACCTCTCCGGAGCCCGTCACGATACCCAGGTCGGAAGCCACGTTGCCGATGCGGATGTCGGCGGGTCCCTCCTCGGCCAGTCGGTACTTCAGGAGCTGCTTAGCTGCTGCCAGGCTGACCCAGAGCGGCGGAGGCAGGAGAAGCAAGAAGCAGCAGCAGCAGCAATGCACAAAGCGAAGGAGGGTCCACATCTTCCTCATCTTCCTCGCACCGAAACCACCCGCCCTCCTCTCACTCCCACCTGCCCCCCAATAAACTCCCCTGATAAGCCAACAGAGCGGCTGAGAGTCCAGGTGATCAATTATAAAATCCTTCTATTTCTGTAAACTTATTGTCTCATGACTGGTGCAGTTGGTGGTCAAAACCCTGCTGCTGGCTCCTCTGCTGCTCTCCCTGCCTTCCAGTTGCGATATACTTACAGTTCACGGGACAGTGTATTTTGCTTTTTAAAGATTCATCTCAGTAGATAGGATGGGATTTTCCTCCTCCTCCCCCTTCTCCTCCTCCTCTCTGATTTTACTGTAATCACTTTGCAAGGTTTGCAATAAAAGCAGGAGCAGCACTGTACGATTCGAAGCCCCCCAGGTCGTCGTCTTCGACACTAGAGTTAACTACAATTCACACTCTCTCTCTCTCTCTCTCTCCCTCTCGCTCAGCCGTTTACGACCGAGGCATTAGCTTTATTCTTCCCCCTCTCTGCACACACAGGGAAAAAAAATTGTGATTCTCTTTATTCAAAGGGCTTGGGTCCGGGAAAACGCCAAATCCTCTTAGNGCCTTACCTGCATTTGCACTGCATGTGTTATAGCAATCTGGATCTGCAGCACTGAGAGCGATTCACAAATGAGNCGCCCCGAAGACGTACTCGATCTGCCCATTCACTCCCACATCCAGGTCAGTGGCTCGAAGCTGCAGGATCGGGGTGCCAGGGCTGCTGTTTTCCGCCAGGTCCGCCTCATAGACGCTCTTTTCGAAGCGGGGGCTGTTGTCGTTCACGTCGGTGATCAGCACCCTCAGGATCGCCTGCGAGGACCGTGCCGGGTCGCCGCCGTCCCGCACGCGGAGGCTGAGCTCGTAGGAGTCCCGCTGCTCCCGGTCCAGCGCCCCCTTGACGATCAGCTGCGGTTGCTTCTCCCCGTCCAGGGTGTCGGCCACCTGCAGCTCGAAGACGCTGCTGCGGGCGGCCGCCTCCGCCTCCTGCCGCCGCTTGCTGCCGCCGGGGTAGGAGGCGCTCTCGGGGGAGGCCGCGGCCGAGCCCCCCCCGCCGCCACGGCGGCCGCCGTCCCCGCCGGGCTCCTGCAGCAGCTCGTAGCGCTCGATGCCGTTCCGGCCGAAGTCCCTGTCGGTGGCAGTGGGGAGTAGGTAGAGGGTCCCCACGGGCCGGTTCTCCTCCACGGTGAGCGTGAGGACGGGGGAAGGGAAAGTGGGGGTGTTGTCATTGATGTCCAGGATGATGACCCGACCCTCGAAGAGGTCCACCCAGCTCTGCGAGGGGCCGATGACCGACACTTCGAAGTCCAGGAAGCACTCGTTCTCGTCGAAGATCATCTGGCACTGCGGCAGCTTTTCGCGGTCGATGCGCCGCTCTGTGGTGCTCAGCTCCCCGGTCATGTTATCGATCTTGAGATAGTCGGAGCCCGACTCCAGGCTGAATGTCACCTCTCCGGAGCCCGTCACGATACCCAGGTCGGAAGCCACGTTGCCGATGCGGATGTCGGCGGGTCCCTCCTCGGCCAGTCGGTACTTCAGGAGCTGCTTAGCTGCTGCCAGGCTGACCCAGAGCGGCGGAGGCAGGAGAAGCAAGAAGCAGCAGCAGCAGCAATGCACAAAGCGAAGGAGGGTCCACATCTTCCTCATCTTCCTCGCACCGAAACCACCCGCCCTCCTCTCACTCCCACCTGCCCCCCAATAAACTCCCCTGATAAGCCAACAGAGCGGCTGAGAGTCCAGGTGATCAATTATAAAATCCTTCTATTTCTGTAAACTTATTGTCTCATGACTGGTGCAGTTGGTGGTCAAAACCCTGCTGCTGGCTCCTCTGCTGCTCTCCCTGCCTTCCAGTTGCGATATACTTACAGTTCACGGGACAGTGTATTTTGCTTTTTAAAGATTCATCTCAGTAGATAGGATGGGATTTTCCTCCTCCTCCCCCTTCTCCTCCTCCTCTCTGATTTTACTGTAATCACTTTGCAAGGTTTGCAATAAAAGCAGGAGCAGCACTGTACGATTCGAAGCCCCCCAGGTCGTCGTCTTCGACACTAGAGTTAACTACAATTCACACTCTCTCTCTCTCTCTCTCTCCCTCTCGCTCAGCCGTTTACGACCGAGGCATTAGCTTTATTCTTCCCCCTCTCTGCACACACAGGGAAAAAAAATTGTGATTCTCTTTATTCAAAGGGCTTGGGTCCGGGAAAACGCCAAATCCTCTTAGCAATGGGCAGTTATTAAAAAAAAAAAAAAAAAAAAAAAAAAAAAAAAAAAAAAAAANAAAAAAAAAAAAGTAAAGAAAAAATAAAAATCCCAATAATGTCGGTAGCTGCACAGCTGATAGGAGAAGAACCCCGAGTATTACAGTGCAGTCCACAGAATATCCCCTTTGGTTGGCAGAAAAGCACCCAAATCCATCTTCAGAGATAGCCTAAAATGTTCAGCTCTTTCTCCGGAGCGGATTTTTTTAAACAACTCTGCGCAAGGTCATTAGTCACAAAGCAACGATACAGAAACTGCAGAAGCCGTTTGCTCGGAATTTGCAAGGCTGGAGATAAGAACATAGACACACAACAGTCCCAAGTTTGTTTTTGCATCCGCAGTTTGTGTGTGTGCCTTACCTGCATTTGCAC
>VZRN01004656.1:680182-698187 GCA_013397935.1 Dasyornis broadbenti | reverse complement strand
AAAAAAAAAAAAAATTCCCTCGGAGAAGATGACCAGGAAGGGAGCGAGAGGGTTAGTAGAATAAAACACATGCAAGAAGTAACAGATTTATTTCCGAACAGAGACTTGCTGCTTCGACGATTGCAAAAATGTAGCGTCACCTATCTGGGTAAGTGGGAAATAAACTTTAATGGTAAAGCTCTCCGGCTCAACTTTGCTTATTCTGACGTCCCTAGTTCGCGTCTCCTTTTGACTTTGAGCCATTTAATCGCCTATGGCTTTCGTGTGCTCCTGCCCTACCTTTGGTGATGCCTGGCTCCTTACCTGTCCTCTCTGCTCGGATCCTGGAGGGAAAAGAGGGAGACTCTGGGGGCAAGCGAGCATGGGGCAGCCAGTGGGGAGAGAACCGGCGTGTACGGGTGTGTGTGTGTGCGTGTATGCGGATGTATGTGTGCGGTGTCTGCGTGTGCACGTGTGTGCGCATACATGTGTGTGTGTGTGCGCGTGTGCGTGCGCGCAGCGAGGGGAAGGCAGGAATCCAGCTGCTCTTTCCCCCTCTGTGAACACATGTGGGAAAACAAGTTGTTGCGGGTTCCGTATGCGTTTATGTGTGCATTCCTCGTTATAAATGGCTATTTTGAATAAAAACGCATGCAGACGAATGTAGTGAAATGCTCTTCTTTCATAGCGATGACATATTTGAGCGAAAAGCGGCCGGATATGTTGAGGTGGTTCAAAGCAACGGTCACAGCGTGTCTTTGTCATTTGGGGCGGTGAGTGATTGTAGGAGGGAGGGAAGGTTGCCACCTCTTTCCTTGAGGAGTCCAGAGACACGGAGGGGCAGAGCCGCGCCGCATGGAGTCGGCGCTAGGGAGGGAGGGATTGCTCCCCTCTCCGGAGGGCTGCAGGGCTGCTCCTCCGGCGCTTCCTCCGGCCCTGGCACCGGCCCCGGCCGCTCTCCCTGCCTCGCCAGAACACGAAAACCCTCCCCCGCCGATACTGGAGACACTCGGCTTTCTATCTGCAGCATCAGCGAGAAAGCCCAGCTCGGCGCAGGCTCAGTGCTCACCGCCGCAGTCCCGGACGGAGGAGGGGGGTTCGGGAGCGCAGCATCTTCTCAGCAGGTTAAGTAGGATTAGTACCAAATCCCTATTATATTTGCCAAGCAACTTGAATTTATCAAAATTCCCCCTCGCTGTTCTGGAGCTCCGAGAGGAGGAAATTTTGCTCACAGTGTAAGATCCAGACATGCCAGTACGTAGGAATACCAGCATACTGCATTACACTGGCTCCCTGCACTGCAAATACAATTGCAAGACGCAGCTCCCGCTGTTCCCTTCCCTTTGTGTTTTTAAATACAGCCAGGAAACTTAATATATTCACCAGAGAAGGGGCGGGATGACAACGTTTTTAACCTCCCCGCCATAAACTTTAATCGGATTCCGGGCTGTTGCACGGCATGGACGCTCGCCTCTTGCTTGCCTCTCCTTCCCCGTTGTTCCTACTACAGTCTGCTTTGCGAGAGCCTCTTTCAAGCGAATGAGTGATTTCTTTCTCTTGCCATGTGCAATTGCTCCCCCTTCCCTTCCTACCCTCGCTGGCCTCTCTTACACACACTATGCCTTTCACACGCGGTCTGCGTCCCCCAGTCCCCCCCTCCCTTTCCTTCTTTTTTGCAGTGTCTTCACATGCAATCTCTCTCTGAATGTGCAATGTCTTTCCTGCTCGGGAGTGCTGCGTCCTTCACAGTGGATTGGTTCCTCTTTCGGAGCAGAGGTAACGGCCCCCCCTTTTCTATCATTCTCCCTTCCTCCCTCCCCTCCTCCCCCAGGGCAGGCGGCCGGCGTGGGAAATGGGCCCGACGTGCGCTGCATGGTGGATGGCCGCGCTGTTCCCGGTCCACGTGCCCCGGCTGCCGGGGGGGTGGTACCGGGGCTGTGCTGACCGTGTGTCCCCCGCGCACCCCCCCGCATCCCGCTCGTTGGAGCGGGGAGAGAATAGAATTACCCCCGCACCCTCTCTCCGCCTCTCCGGCCCCGTAGACTCGCGGTCCCGCAGCCCGTGCACCCACAGCTTCCCGGGTGTCGGCAGGAACAAGCCCAGCTGTTGCAGGCGGGGGAGGTTTGTCCCTCTCGGGCAAATCTGTTGCGCAGTGTAACTCCCCCCCTCTCCCGGCTGCCCCCCTTCTCCGATGCACACAGACGCCCACACGCGCTCAGACACGACACGGCATTTGTCCTCCTGATCTGGTGAGATCAAGTGGGAAGAGGGATCACAAATGTAATCGTCTGTAATAAATAAAATAGCCCGAGATGCTGGTGATATACCGAGGGGAAATAGGAGCTTGTGTCCTTAAAGGGAACATCTGATAAGGCCACCGAAGTGGCATCTTGCGTGTGGGAAGGAATCCGTCTTGCTGACAATCGCAGCCTGCTGTACGTGGGGAAATCCTAAAGCAGCCTGGGAGCTTCCTCGGCTCTCTGCATCCCCCCCAGCTCCCGATGTTCTGCAGTAGGGCTTTGTTGTCGTTGTTGCAGTTGTTGATTGGAAAGACAGGGGTCATCGTTAAAATATGCAGATATAATTAATGGCTGATTTATCTTTATGTGTTGGCTGTGCCCGGCTTCTGCAGCCGGCAGCCGAACTCGCGTCCGCAGTTGGCGCTTTCAGTCCACGACAATTTGGTTTTCACAGTTTAGGAATGTCGGTGGCTCTCACTGGAAAATTACTTCTGGGATTTGCAGTGGGAATCCATCTCTGGTTAAAGAGAGACAGATTATATTCATATCCATACCACGGTGTACATTAACAAATACATATTACATATTACTATTTGCACTCACAAATGAAAAAGAAGCTTCAGAAGCGAAAAAAAGTCATACTGGCTTGAAAGTAACATATTCATAATAAGACGTGGAAAAGGTTAAATACAGTAAACATGACAGGAAATTCGAAAGCAGGGTAAAAACAAGGACAGAACCCCCACATGAATCAGTTAAAGCCATTTGACGGAGAGGAGAAACTAACTCAAGAACTCCACCAAGGGACAAACAGCTGAAATGACACCACAGCAGCACGGAGCCCGCGGTGACCTTTCATCTCTCTAAAGTGTCTTGCTGATCTGGTGCAATTCTGTTGTGACCTCTTCACTGCCTTCCCTACCACAGCTGCCCTCCGGCCGCCTCGGAACTCCCTGAGTTCCTTGCAGGGAATATACTGGGAGGCCAGCTGAGTTACAGGGAGTGCTGACACTTGGCCGGTGTCTTTCACAGCTTTGCAAATAGGGTTGTAATAGGCAGCAGTGATTAAATTATTCATTGCAGCAACAGCCTTTCTGATGGATGTTAAAACTGAAGAGTTTAAATAAGAAAACCACAGATTTACTTTTAAGCAGATAAAACCCACATCTGTGCTTATTTAACTGAATGCTAGCTAAGCATGAAACCAGTTACTTTGTTTAAATCCTCTCTCTTTTACTCTCTTTGAGAATTTTGAGCTAGATAATGCACCATAAAAGTTACTGACAGAGCAGAATTAATGTGTGTTGGATAACAGTGGTTAAATCTCACATGATTATGGTTGCTCATTCTTAAAGTCATATCTGAAGTCAGTTCAAAATGAAAAGTTCTTGCATAGGCATGATTCCATCAGCATTTCTGAGGTCTCACATTTATAAAGAATGATGAAAATTAATATTTAACCAAAGAGGTAGTGATTCTGTTTACTAAGATTTTTGCAGTGTATATATATTCCTTACAAATCACAATTACTAACTTTGAGATTTTCCTTCCTTCCTTCCTTCCTTCCTTCCTTCCTTCCTTCCTTCCTTCCTTCCATCCTATTATTGTATAGAATTTGTCATGAAAGACATTTTACAGACTGGGTGTCTGGGTTTTTTTCCCCAGATGTTGACAAAATAATCTAACCACTCATAATCATGCAGAAAGGACAGACATAATATGCTTAAAACCAGAAGGAAAAATTAATGAAAGGTCCTTAAAAAAATCATATGAATTTTTATGAGGGGAGGCAGATTTTTGTTAAATTTATGTTTCATATGCAATTGCTAACTTTTCTGGATTTGCAGGGATATAAGTGAGTGCTGCACCTACCTCTATTATTTTATAGTTTTATTTTTAAATTAAGCTATTGCTCATTTTCTGTAAATGCAAAGTAAACTATAGAAAAAAATTAGGGTGATCTTGCATTAATTCCTCTAAAAATAGAGGGAAATTATGAGTCATTAGTATATATTCTACATAAAGAGATACAATGAGACATTCAGGGGAGAGAATTAAAGCTGGACTTAATTTAAATGATATGTATGAGAACCAGGTAGCACTGCTAAAGAAAGAAAAATGTATTCATTATCACTGAAAATATAAAATGTGTACAGCTGATATGCATATAGATTCACTAGTAGAGAACAGCACACTTACTTTGGGAAATAATGTAGGGATTTTTTTTTTTTTTTGTATAATGTTTGCAAGGTGGATATCAGTAGTGAGCCCACCAAAGGTCTCAAAGGGCTTTGTAAATTATCTCTATTAGATAAAAAGAAGTGCAATGACCTGCTCAGTCACCCATGCAAACCACTAAAAAATGTGTCTTTCCAGATTAGGTTCATTAGACCATAGTTTTGCATTTCTTTAATTTTTTATTTTTTTTTTAATATATTCTGGATTCACCTCAAGGCTTGTCTTTAAGTATGTGGCAATCATTTCTGCTTTATTTGGTGAGTTGCTGGGAAGTCAAAAAAGCTCATTCTGAAGCCTTTGAAACAAGTTTGTATTCTAGAGAAATATATATACAAAGAAAAGTCTTGTGTCATGAAATTTGATGGATAGCAGTAAAATATACTAAACTGTTACAGGTATATTGAAATACAGATATTTTCAAGCTTGTGCTCTCACTTACTCCTGTCAGATACTTTATATACTAAACTGAGTACACAGACTTTGTAAAACCATTTTGCCTCTACATACTCGTGAAGACTTCATGACCTAGTATGATTTTTCAGTTCTATGTGCTGCATTTTTTGCAGTTTTATGTGCTGTGTTTTTTAGGATGCTACAAATAATTTTTCTGTGAATTAAATCTTTCTTTCATTTTTAAATGAAAATCACGAGAACATAAAATCTTAGGTCTAATATTCTTAGTGCATCCTGTGCAGCTTTATTTTTAATATAATTCAGGAGAGTATAAAAGATCTGGCATGTCTTCATGACTGTACTGTGTCAGCTGCCTGTTGAGCAGAAGATAAAATACCCAAGCAGGATGGCAACTCTGAGAAGTTCTGAAGAAGAACCTTTGATAGTAGAATTCTATGCAGCTCTATTCCTTTCTGTAAGTTAATGCCAATATATGTTATTGACTATATCTAAAATGAAATTTATAAATCTACACATATACTCAGTTATCTAGGAGCTTTAATGTTTCTGTTTGCTTTATCAAAACAATTACTGCTCTCTGGCTGAAAAAAGGGGTAATATACAGGGGTAAAATACACAGTTGTTCTGTATTAGGGAAATAAATATGGTGGCAAGGAAAGTAATTTAGAATGGGATTAAGCTGTTGATTGCTTATTGGTCAGGCTATTTGGCTTTGTCCTGCCATGTTTAAAATTGCTTCAATAGGTATTTTATAATGTTAGACTTGTCATTTCTTTTCATATGAAAAGTGCAACATTAGAAACTTTAGAGGTCACGTTGCTATAAGCCTTATTCAGCTGTACAATGCAGAAGCAGTTTCTCCTTAATCCATTATTTGACCCTATCAGAGGCATGACTATTCACAGAAAAAAGTAAGGGCTATTCACCTGCTTCCATCTACTGTTAATGGTGAGCAAGAGAAAGTATGACGAACTGGAGTCCCTTGCACCTCTCCCTGAACTGGGTTAAAACAAACCTATATATCCATGCCTATACTGCACAGGTCTAGTGAACAGCTTTGGCATTTAGCCAAAATGACAATTAGAAGCTGAAGAAGGCCCTGGATTTGAAACCATCTGTTCTCCTGCTGTCCTGCTTGCACTTTTTGCCATGCACAGACAGCCATACTTTTATGTCTGCTTTAGCTGTTTTGCAAAGTTTCTTGGTGATCATCCTTTGCATAATTACATTTTTAGTGTCCTTTATAAGAGTAATAAGTAATGTACAGAGTGGGTTTTTATGACCTACAATATGTCTAGTGGAAGAGAGATACTGATAAGTTTCTACATTTTTCATCTTCTGATAGAAACCTGGCATATCTTCTAGTTCATTCATTCTATGAGATGATTAAAAAGTTGCTCTTCAACAAACCAAACCTCTTCCAGGGCTCAGCAGGAAATAACTGCAATCTAAGCACATTAAAGAACACACAGGGAAAGCTAAAGTATACCTCTTTCTTTCCCTCTTAAAATCGTGGGGACAAGAGAAAAGCAGTCTAATATTATGATAAAACTGCAGCCTGCAGCAGCTGGCTATGGTGAGGATATAGAACCTAATCCAAAGCATACAGAAGTCAATGGAAGCACTTTGACTGAATAAGCTTTGCATTAGGCACCTAGTGAGTGAATGATGTTTAAAGCATTTATGTAGATCTTAAGCAGATGAGTGAAGAAGAAAATTATGTGCATTTGAATCAAAATAAATGCCGTTAAAACACTTGGTGTAAACGTTATTTTGCTGACCCCAGAGATTATGTTTATGATTCAGAATAAACTGGCATTCTTGGGTGCTGAGTCCTATCTTCCATTAGTGCAAGGACTCACGTTGCATGAAAACCATATCTTTAATATATGTATTTGTAGATATGTGTAAAATTCTTATGTTGATACTAATCTTAAAGTTCAGTACATTATAAACATCTGCAGGCTCTTTTTACCCATTCATGTGTTTACAGACAGAATTTCTCTCATCTTAGGGTTGGGGATTCTTTTGCAAAATAATACAAGATTTTTCAATTTCCTTTCATGGATCAAGTTCTGCATTCCTGAAATTGTGCTGATGAACTTCCCCTTCACCTCCACTCCAATTTAATGACATTTTCAGTGAAACTTTGTTCAATATGGAGGACAGGAGTTGTTCACGATTTTCATCATGAAGATGTCCTCTACCTCGTGGTAGTGTTAAACATCTCTTTCTTTAACCCTGAGATATCTTGTTTAATACTCCATATTAGCATTTTCCATAGCTACATTGTGTTTTGGTGACTAATAGTTCTTTTGTAGATTGGCTGAATCTTTCTTTTTCTCTGTCATTTCCAGCTGATGAACTCACAGCTTATAGCTGAAAATCTAGTTACATTGCTCTTTGTACTATTAAATTTAATCCCATTTCTGTTACGGAAGTCATCAAGTCATCTGATTCTTCCTGTTTGTTTTTATCATTTTGATGGTTCTCAGACTTGTTTTACCAGCAAATTTCAGCAGCATGCTCCAAGGTTTTATGGTCTAGTTTTTAACTTAAATATAAAAAAGTTCAGTTGCAAGACAGAATCCCCATAAAGAATCCCTTAGCTGCTTCTGTCTAATGATGCAAACACCCAACACAATCGGTTGTTGTCTCCTGATTAGTCAGTGCTTTATCTTCTCAGTTTTAAGTCATTATTTTCATGTCAGATAGTGTAAAATATGTTTTGAAGTTCAGATAGGTGAGATTTCTTGCCTTGCATAGAACACAAATTATTAAAGAAAGATATAGATATATTGTATTATCTACTCTTGAATATATTTGGATAGATTTTATTAAGTTTGCTTTGTACTTCTGTGTACTCTGTACTTCTGTACTTCTTTTATCAAGATTATACAGACCAGGGAAGTGATTGTCTCCCTGTACTTGTCAGTGGTGAGGCCACACTGTATCCAGTTCTGGGACCCTCAGCACAAGAAAGACATTGAGGGGCTGGAGTGAGTCCAGAGAAGGGCAATGGAGCTGGTGAAGGGTCTGTAGCACAAGTCATGTGTGGATTGGCTGAAAGAGTACCGGACTGGGGTTGTTCAGCCTGGAGAACAGGAAGCTCATTGGGGACCTTGTTGCTCTCTACAGCTGCCTGAAAGGAGGTTTTAGCCAGGTGGGGCTCAGCCTCTTCTCCCAGGCAGCCAGCAACAGGACAAGAGGACATACAGTCAAGCTGCACCAGTAAAGGTTCAGGTCGGAGATCAGAAAGGGTTGTTAAACATTGGAGTGGGCTGCCCAGGAATGTAGTGAAGTCACCATTCATGGAGTAGCTCAAGAAATGGACATGACACTTAGAGCCATGGTCTGGTTGACAAGGTGATGATCAGTCAAAGGTTGGACTTGATGATCTCAGAGGTCTTTTCCAACCTAAATGATTCTGTGAGTCTGTGATTCTGTGCCATTACTCATTCTTAGCTTCAAAATTTATTTTGAAATTTTGCATTGTAAACCCTTCTAAAAATCATATTGAGACATTATTTATTTCCTCTTTTGTCTTTCCCATTTGAAAAGTAGGCAGGTCATTTGCTATTTCCCATAAATTATCATTCTGATATCTTTACTAAAAATCCTTGTTCTAGAATGTTCAGATATATGTATTAATTTCTTCAGAATTCTGCAGCAAAGGTTATCTGGACTACTGACGTAGAATATTTTGTAGCCTTTGAATTAATTTCATTTCAGATGTGATAATTCTTCTACAACCTTGGTTTCATTGATCATTTTGTTCATTTCAATATCACAGTCCTTGTTGGGACCTGAAACAATGTACACAATTTATTTGGCTATCTCTAGGTAAATAATTATAATTTTACTTATTTTTGTGCTTATTGCACATTCTGCAAAAGTGGAGCCAATGCTTTTTTAGCAATTTTTGAATAAGATCTAAAGGTTTACATTTGACACTTCATTAAATAGTACAACGTGTAACACTATGAAATATACAGCTATTTTGCCACTGCATGTCTGTTTGTCTGTCTTGTCTCTGTATTACCTATAAATCATTACCTACATTATCATCTGAAAACTCACTATTTTTCGTGTCTGACTACGTTATACTAGAAGAAGGGCAATGAAAGTGAAGTAGATCGTTCCAGAACAAAAGGAGCTATATGTAACCAGAAGGAACTTCACACTTTCAAAGAGTTGAATAATACGCAGACAGAAGAAAAAAACATCAAAATACTCTGAAAACACGGATTTGGCACTTACAAGAACAGAGCGATCCAGAATGTCAATAGTCAATCCAAATGACAAGCAATACAACCAGTTGCCAGATGTTTTCAACCTGAATATACAGATAGTGTATATTTATATATATATATATATAAAGCCCTTGATGAACAAATCCATATACTAGAATAAATCATTCAATGAAGATTCTTATATCAAGTACCTTAGAGAGGTTTAGAGAGATAGATCAAAATGAGAAGATTAGAAATAGAATAATAGAGGGGTGAACATAGAAAGTGTTTTAGCTTTTTTAAAAAATTTTGTGAATAAATACAGTAAAAATTTTATAAGGGAGAAATGAGAAAAAACAGATTTCAGAAAGCTGACGGAGTTCCAATTTTAATGCATCAGCACAGCTGGGTGAAGCTATTTTTAAAATTATTGGGATTTTATTTATTGTTTTTCTTTTAAAAACATTTTTGTATTTTTGTACTAAATATCTATTTTTCTTTTTCTCAAGGAGATTGCACTACTCATAGTGTAACTTAAAGAGGATATATTTAACTTACTGCAGCTCATAAGTTTATGAACACAAGGTATAGAGAAGAAAACTTCTTTAGTTTTCATCTTGTGTCATACTTGGAAGAAATTATTAACTTAACTTGGTATTATTACTCCTCTGGAAGTTATAAGTAAGAATGATAACTATTATGATTTCATGACACTTCAAATAATATATCCCTTTTTTGGTTGCTTATTACTTTACTGAGCTTTAGCATATAACTTCTTTACAAGTCCAAAGTTATATTTAAATTTTTGAAAAAAGTCAGACTGATTCAATGATATCTGATAATGAAGCTAGATTGTTTCACCCATGATGAAATTTATAGGCAATCTTATTTAAATATTTTCAGAATTTTTATACATTTCACTATGAACTTGAGCTTTGAAGAGGCTAACTTTTGGGAGTTTTTTGTCTGAATATTAAAATCTATCCACCCAAGTTTGTTGATATTGCAACACACTAAAATACTGCATTTACATAAGAGTGGTGAGGACTTTACATTTTTAGAGAATAAATTCCTCAAATATTTTATTCACATTTTGTGTGGCTCAACATGTGGTTAACTAATATTCTATTGACAATTTCATCTCTTTGTCCAGAAACTACAATACTCTGGTATTATGTGACCTCTCTTCTGGGACACAGCAATGTGAGCAGGAAGCTGCTGTAGTTGAACACAGAGGGATGAAAGTTAGATCTGAATAGAGAGAAAAGGATGAAGAAATGTTATTGACTGTTCCAGGTATGAGTGATATCAAAATAATCCCTGTGAAATTTGCTATAAAATTATCCTGTTCATTCTCTTTCTAAAAAATGGTAATGTTGTATATATTTAGTTCAAATTGCAAAGGTTTATTCAGCAGAACAAATTATACAGTCCGAATGACCAGCCGTGTAAGTATCACTAATAGAACACATGACTTAACTTTTGTAGTTTTTTTCAGTTTGTTTATTTCAGTTTTGGCTAGGAAATGACCTAGTAAAAAAGAAAAAAAATAATGTAAAAACCCAAAGTCTAATATCAATAACGCTATTCCTACTGTCAAACATGAATACTGTACTCAATATAGCACTCAGAAGTTAGAAAATATCAGAATAATTCTTTCAGCATACCCTTACTTCAGTGACTACAATCTAATTACATGTTCATGTACTCTTTCTGCTCTGAATTTCAATTTAGAATAAAATAAAATAAAATAAAATAAAATAAAATAAAATAAAATAAAATAAAATAAAAGCAAGAAAGAAAGGGAAAGAAAGAAAGTGCAAATGAAGAAATTCAAATAAATAAAGAACAAAATTGAATACATTAATACATATTTTTATTTCATTACACAGAAGAAATGTGTAAGTTTGGACTTAACAAGAAACTTTATTTTCATGTTCAGTATTTGTCTCATGGCCTTACTGCACACTGTTAGAACACAGAATTATTAAATGGAATTTTTTATGATATATATCACTGTATTGTAAAAGAAAAGCAACTAAAAACTTTATTTAATTTGTGAAAAATTATATTATACTTTGGGCTATCATGATTCCAGTATTAAAAATGGTAAGGTACTACAGAGATTCAGGTCAAAAATATCCATAGATTTAGTATATCTAATTTGAGTCTTTAAGATCCATATTTTTGAGGAATGTTTAGAATTACATACTTTTACATATCCAAGCCAAAAGTCTCCCTGACATAAGGTGTGTCTGGAAATGTTCATTCTTCAGCAAAACAGTCTCATTGTTTCAGTTAAGAACCCAGATACTGTGAAATCACAATCAAAAAGTTTTGTTCTGTGATAGCACGGGGGAGTTCTATGCTGGAAGTGAGTGTCAGTCTCCAGCTTTAAATAAAACATTCTAACGCTATGAAACTTTGGAGTTTGCCTTGATTTAACATCAGAGAAGGTCAGTTCTGTAAAATGAAGCAAGTAGGGATCTTTAGGGGAAAAATATGGCTCTAATGAAAGACTGTGTCAGACTTCACAAGTACTGATACCATGTTTACACCTATAGCTTCATTTCATAATTTTCTAACTATGAAATGAACATTTAATTTTTTGACCCTAAAAGCGTCCTTTTAATAAAATTATGTGGCATATAGTAATTTCTATTGCAGACAGAGGACAGCAAAGATCCCTGTCTCTACAAAAGGAAATGTACTTAGGTATGCAACACTTTGGAGGAGAAGCAACTGGGGTGTGGGGAAGAACTCTTGAATAAGCATAAGTGGGAGATGCACAGATGGTAGAAGTTCCCAAATGTTCTATGATTCTCTCTGGGCATCTTTTGCTATATAAGTGTGATAACATTTGTTAGAAGGCATGATTAAGGCTTTGTAGGCTTCACAGATGGAATGTAATTTAGTGGAAAGACTTGAAAGAAAGAAGATTCAGACATTAAATGTATTCCACGAAAGGAAGGGGTCAGGTCCAGAGAGGCAATATAGATACAATAACTAAATATTGTTCTGTAAACTTATCTGTGAAAGAAAAGACTTGAATAAATTCCCTTCACCCAGGGATATCTCTGCTTTTCTCAAAGGAATATGTAGCATAAAACATATTAGTAGTTCAGAAAACTTATTGAAAGTCATATATTCAATAAAAAAGCCTATTAGGTTACAGCAAAACTTCCATCCTTTCAACTTACAGCAAACCTCATATCCACTGTGCTGTATATGTCAGGTAGGAAGAAAAAACCTTGATGACACAGGTCAGTAAACTTCAGAATGGAAATAAACTTTAATTTCTCTTGACTTCCACTTGAGGGAAATGGGAGAAAGTCATACCAGAAAAACTAATTTACCTAGACCCCATTTCAGAGATTCCTGCATAACATATATATATATACTTGTATGTGTATATTTGAATATATTTATATATATATAGATAGGGTCATCTGATTATAGAACGAAAATATTTGACAAATAGCTGCTGATGTAAAATTGCATAAACGACAAGAGTTATCAATAAGACACCAGAATTATTTATCAGCAGAATACAGAATATGGTCAATTTTCTCAGATTCATCAGTAGAAAGACTTGGAGTAAATAATTTATGTTGTTTTTTTCTTCCTGTTATAAGTACTTTAAAAGCAGAAATAGCTTTTAGAAAATAGTTTTGGTTTTAATAAGCAAGGATTATATGCCAACTAAATGAGTGTAGAAGAGTGCAAACATCACTACTGATCCTCATTCATGCTGGAAATTTAAGGTCTGAGACAGAGAACAGCCCATGTAGCAGCACTTTCTCGCTACACATGCTCTCATCAAAACCACCATTCAAGGCTGCTACCGCTTTGACTTGCTAATTCAAAAAAAAAAAAAAAAGAACTCTGGGCCAAAGTGAGGACTAATCAATCATGAAATACTGCTTTAAAAGTCATATTTTGCTCTCAATAAAGGGTAAAGAAAACTTCTAAATATTCAACTTGTGTCTTATAATTGCAACAGTAAGATTTCTGTTAGTGATTCTTCATTAAATCTGGTTGTAAGCTGGGCAGAGACAAAAATATTCCCATCTTGTGGCTGGTTTTTTTTGAACTTGAGATATACTTTTGAAGAAAAGAACATACCTTTCTAAAGCAGAGGGCATATTTCCATTTTAGAGAAGAATATGAGAGAACCAAACTCTCATATTTGATGTACAAGTATATTGTGACCAAAATCTCACTTGCTGGTAGCCTGTTCTTGCTAAGGTGTTTAGTTTTACTGGCTGGCTTTCTTCAGAGTTTTGTTTCCCAGACCTGTCTCTCCTTTATAAAAATATTTATGTGCCAATTTAAGGCATTCTAAAGTCAATCAGTTGTAGGCTTGTATTATGGGACTTTCCTTTACTTTAGAGTGGTTAATGAATATGTTCCCATGACTTTTAAAAGGACTGGTGCCTCAGCACATTTTCAAAATTATGCCATTTGAAGACATTTCCATTTATAATGCAGTTTAAATCTCATTTCCCTTAATATGTGCCCTCACTTAGTCTATTTTAAGGCTTCTCTGGAAAAAAAAAAAATTATATCTCAGCTGCTGCTCTTGCTCTTAATGCTTTCCTAGTCTCAGTAAGAGCAGAAACCAACTGATGCCTCGCTCTGATACTCATACAGAGACAATATGCAGACACTGCACTATCCTCCATTCCTGGCTGAAGAGCTCTGTCCTACAATTTCATATTATCTACACACACAGCTGCTGCTTCGTGTGTCTGCTAAAGCTTCATGCCTCTCTGTAGGCTCCGTGACTTCACATTTTCCCTGTAGGAACTTAGAGTAAGACTGGTAAAGACTCCCTTAATTGCAAGCTACTGCAGATCCTAATTGGGAAAAAAAAAGCATGTCACCTGAAATAGTAGTACAGACACAGTCCTGGATGAGTGGAAGAAGGAAAAAATACAAGGGGCTATAAAGAAGGGGAGAAAAGAGGTGGAAGTTTTACTATTCAATTGTGTCCTTAACTTGCTGAGTCAGCAGGAGTCAAGAGCTCTGCAGGGGCACACTTAGCCTTCACATTTCTCCATAGAAACCCCATCTGGCCAACTAAATTGCCAGCAATTGAGAAGCCATGCAGGAAGCTGTTTCCAGCTATTCTCATTCAGTGTGAAGGTTACTGTGTTGCGGAGGTACTGGTAGAGGAAATAAGGAAAATATTGCAAGACTATGCTTCTCACATACAATAAAGGAAAGCATCAAATATGGATCAAATTTGGGCTGTTCACTGCTGTGGTTCTTAGACAAATAAAGAATTAGACATTCTGAGGAAATGTAGCTTCTATTTTAGAAGCACTCATCATCTGGCAAATTTATGAAGAAAAATCATCATGGAGAAAAATAGTGAAGGAAATTCAATAACCATATTTTATGATAGTATTTGGGTTTGAATTTCAAAATCAAAAGCTTTTACTTTTATCTTTCTGTCAGGTTATCAGAAAGAAATTTCATGGAGCGCTACTTGGCCTTTGCAAGGACATCTAAATTCAACGTCCCTTTAAAAGGCCTAGAAAAATTAAATACCTTCTCTGAGCTTCTTAACATGCAATGTTCATTCATGTGCAAGCACTTAATTGAGATATAAGTCAGAGACAAATCTACCAACATTGCATAAAAGAATCCAGTAAGTTACATGGGGAAAGCTCCAGAAGAATGCATCAGCCATTGGTTTATGTGCTGTAAAACAGCAATTGCACTTTAGCCTTTAGTTCAGTGTTTCCCAATGAGTAAGGCTGCTCTCACTAGAGAGATGTGCCAGTATTAAAGGTGAAGCACAGAACACAGTACAGTCCAATGAATGTATTAACTGAGGCTCTGTGCCCAGAGAAGCAAACTGCAATGCCAGCAGTATCAGACTGAAGGAAAGAAGATGGACAAGTACAGCAGTTTGAAAAAAAAGGGGAAATGGGGGAGAAAAAGACAACACAGTGTCCAGGAAAGCTTGGTACCAGTGATTTGTCTCTGTGCTCAGAGTAAAATATGTTAAATAAGCCAACATCCTTTGTCATATAACTTATTTTCCTGATGATAGTTGTAGCTTGGTGTTGACAGGTTGTGTTATCCTGGAGAGGTGATTCGATCTTAGCTGACTAGGTCACTTGATAGTGCTTTATTGATCAAGTCTTCACATGGTCTAAGCAGTTTACAAGGGCATCAGTATTCAGCTTGCAGTACAGAATGAGCGATCATTCAGATTCAAAATTATCAGTCCTTTGTGTTTTATGTGATGTATTTGAGTTTCAGGAGGACAACTTCAATTTTAATTTCGGATTAATTTTTTCTTTCACTGATTAAACCTAGTTTTCTATAAGCCTTGCAAGACTTTGACAACTGGGCATGAAAAAGTTTCCCAGGAGCAAATTAGCTAGTTGTTTATAAGAACACTAACCACCCCATGAGTTTTCGAAATCACCGGTTCCCAACCAATAAGTCTGGAGATATGTGTCACATCACCAGTGAAGCAGAGAGCAGAACAGAAACTAATAAACTTCCCTCAAGAATAACGCAATATACTTCATTCTATTAATGAGCACTTGAAGCTAGATAGCAACTTTTTCTACTACCTTACAGCTTTTAAACTTGAACTTGGGGGGGGGGCGGATTTCTACTAGTCTCAGTTAATTTAAAAATTTTAAAGAGGTCTACATAAAGTTTTTCTTTTTATTTTCTTTTTCCAGAAGGGCTAAAGATGTGGACTATTAACTACATCCTTCCTAGAAATGTAGAAGTACTAATGAATGTTAAGTCAAGTTACAGTGAGTACTGAAGAAAGTGTTAGAGAAGCTTACTTGCTGCTAAAAGCAAGCAGAAAAAGCAGATTTTTTAGGCTTCCTCTAGAAACTGTGCTTTCCTATAATCTGCAAAGATCATATATTAAGGATATATGTTTATAAAAGTACCCACCCCCATGACTGTAGTAGTAATCTTACCTTATTTCTGTCCAGAATTGGTAATGAATACAAATGTAGACATATTCAGTCTGCATGCTTGCAAAAACTGTCTACCAAACAACAGTATTCTTAATCAACTAGCATCACTGCCCTTTAAATATTGAATATATATGGTTGCTTTGTCTTTTTGCAATGTAGTAACTGTGAGATATTATGCATATTTGAAACAGAGTTTCAATCCAGTGCACCTTTAGGTTACCTTCTGAAGTCTTCAGGACATGTCAGAATGGATTTTAACAGCCATAATTAGGTTTTCAGTTGCTGCCTTCTGCCAGTTTAACATAGTGCTCTTTTACTGCAAAGATGGCTTCCTATGATCACATCCATATCATTTCCTCACAAAATTCTTGGTGGCAAGATGGGATCAATCACGTGACCTTTGAGCAAAGCCCTAACCACAGAACAGAACTTTTTCCTTTTTTTCGTGCCCCTGGAATTTGTATGCTATTCTGATAGTCCTGAAGGGCTTCCCAGGGAAAGCTAATGCAGACTGACTTTTTTCCAAGCTTCAATTCCTCTTGTTCACCAAAGGATGGTGGGAGCAAGCTTGTTCTCCTGTGGATATCAATTCTATTCCCAATTCATCAACAGATGGCAGTAGAAAACTCCCTACTTTTGCATCATAAGACCAAAGGCCTTACAAATGACCCTAATAATGTCAAAGGAAGTAAAAAACAACCAAATCATTGCTGTCTAAGTCATATATATATAAAAAATGTGCTCTAAACTTTTCAGGGCAGTGTGCAAATCTCGTAAGGATTAATTTTATGCTGAGCCTGAATGACCAGAAGCAGCTAATGCTTTGGGAATGTCTGTCTTTCCTGTTATCTTCTGTTTTTAAAAAATTCTTTTATAGAGGTACTTTATTTTTTAATTTGTGAAAGAATATATTAGATATAGATTATAGCAAATAATTTGTTTTCACCACAGATAGATTTCTGCAATAAAAAATCTGTTCTCTTATCTCAGTAAAGACTTTTTCAAATGTTAGCATTACAGTGATAGAACAAGTAATTTAATCAGTAAGATTTTGAGACATGCCTCACTAGCTTTTGTCATTTCATTAATTCCTCCCCCTTCAAATCAAGTAGATGGTATAATAAACTTAGTGAATTCTTTATATAGATCGAAACATTAAGAGGCATGGAGTATACGGTAGTTTCTTATTCCATTTTTTAAAATGGAATGCTGATATCTTGGCATTGCCAATCAAGGAAAAAAGATTACCATAAAAATTTCTTAGAGGCATTTTTTTCTGTAATGTATAATAGTGGGTGTCTGATATAGGAAAACTCATATTATATAATTCTCTTTTAGCCTCAAGGCACATGAATAAGGCCTAGAGTTCCTGATTTCTGTTCCCACCTCTTTCACTAACTTATCTTAATAATTCTTTGCAGTGCACAATTTTCCAGCATAGTTCTTATGGTGAAAGAAACTGATTTCAAAGGCAAGGAAGAAAGGAAGAAGAAATATCTCTTTCAAGCATGGCTGGAAGGAGTGGCTTCCTGTTCTAAACATAATGGACATTTTTCAATTTGCTGAGCCAATGATTTAAACTCAGGTAGATTTGAGCGGAATCTTCTTCGAGATGTGAGCACTGGTTTCCCTGCAATTTACTGAGTGGACTTTATTTTAGAGTAGACTTTAAACACTGACCATGTGTTGGCTGTGTGAGGGTGCTGCTGAGCCCCAGCGCAGTTGGCAAAGGAAAGTGTATGTCCTAGAAGCGTGCAGAGCATTCTGCCTCCGCACACTGTTCTGCAGAAATGTTGGTGGAAAGCCAGCAGAGTGTCAAAGCCATGAAGACTGAAACCTCATTTTTAAAGCATTTTTACTTTTTGCTTTCTCACCATTATTTCTTGTTTGGTTTGGGATTTTATTATTTTCCTTCCCCCCCCCCCAAAGGAAAGAGAATA
>VZRN01004656.1:658604-680156 GCA_013397935.1 Dasyornis broadbenti | reverse complement strand
AAGAGAATACCTGCCACAATAGAATATGTTTCAGTGCCATTATCAGAAATATTTATTCATTTTTACTCCTCCCTTCATCTGCTTTTACTAAGTATTGTAAAGTTTTCCTATAACTAGGGAAAGGAGATAAATAATATGGCAAGTATTCAAATTATTTTTAATATATTTTGACAGTATTTTAGTTATATAACTAGTTTCAGGTTGTTGTCATTTTCATACAAAAAATACTGAAAAAAGATGGAAGCAACACTAATTCTTTGGCTATAGGCATAAATAGTGGTGTTGAACCTGGTACTTATTCCTACGACAAATATAACCTGTATTGTAAAAATGAGGTTTTAATTCAGGTATGTCTATTTGAGTGAAGACATTGATAACAAGTTTGTTATGTGTTAGCTAAATGTAAATATGAACGAGTAATAGAAGATATAATTTAAGAGATAAGTACTCATATACATAGAAATAATTGCAAAATCTTCATTTAGTCCTGTCATGATGTCTTTAATATATTATCATGTACATTTATTTCCAGTGGTCCCTGCCTGATTAAATATTAATTATTATATTAAATATATTAAATATAAAAATATATTAAATGTATTAAATATATTAAGTATAAAACCTGTTTTTTTTAAGGAATTCATTCCATGAATGAACCGTGTGTTCAGACTCTTCAGCCTGTGTCCTCCAGCTCCCTATGCTGTGAGTACGAAAAGAAGTTTGAGAATGAAAAATTCACCATGCACTCAGAAGGGTTTTCTCATGCCAGTGTTAGTATTTGAAAGATACTAACTTCTTTTGTAAATAATTTTGAGATGTGTTTTATTAAAACATTATACAATATTTTATGTATGACACTGATAATAGAAGTTTTTATCTTCTGAAGTGAAAAAAAATTGGCAATCCACCAACAAGTGCATCTGCGCTGAGAGCATGCTCTGGATGAATATTAAACTGCTACACCTTTGAATTTGCATATTCCATTTGAGGAACTATCAGTGTATATGCACAGCATAGGGCAGGCCAGAACCCAGCAAGCCCTAGTTTCTTATATGAACCCTGCTGTATTGCTTCAGGCACAGGAGTGGATATTCTAAATATGAATGTATTTAGTGCAGTAGAACAGATAGTAAGGGGGTTTCTGGTCTGGACTAAGTGCCTCACTAATAGTCGCTGTATTGTTTCTAGTCTGGCAGGTGATCTACATTGCTATGAGCATCCATCCCCAAAGGTCTTTAAGGTGCCTGAGGAAGGCTAAGACCCTGCTCATTCCACAAGTGGTAATTTTATAAAATTGTACCAAATGTGTGTGTTGCATGGCTGGCAGTATTATATGAGAACCATTGGGCAGTGAAGGTCTCGCTTTGCAGTGGAGGACTCTATGTGCACATACGTGTGTGTGTGTGTGTGTGTGTGTGTGTCTGAGTGTGGTGGTGCAGATGTGCAGACTGACCTGCTGCAGTCTTATTCACACTGCCTATAGGTTTACTTTGGAGTAAATTATCCCCACCTGAAGTTTCCCTGAGAGAAAATCAGCTGTGACAGTTCAAAAGAGAGCCCAGGAGCAAACCGACATACAAGGAGTGTGAACAGTCAATGAACTGCAGAGTGGAGTGCTAAGTTGTTTGACAGCATGCAAAGGTGACTTAGATCAATGTAGCTTGTCAACTGTCTGTATGGTAGTGATGTCCTGAGGAGACATACTCTGCAACACCATTCTTATATCTTGAGTTAAGTCTGCAAAGATTCCTGCACAAAGACATGCATACCGAAGTTTGTTTGTTTGTTTGTTTGTTTTTATGTGCACCTTCTCATTTTTGAAGATATTTTGGTGTCAATGTCTTTCACTTCTCATATATTTACTCAGCTCTTCATGCTCAAAATACTTTATTTTCCATTTTCAAGCAACTCTGATACAACATAGAAAAATTAAATGAAAATTTGCTTCTACTGTGAATTATTATTTTGAGAAGGTGATCTTATTTTCAGAGACCACTCTTTCTGTATACTGTGTATAATAAACTTCAAAGTGACTCTTTCCATTGTCGTTACTGTATTTTTAACTTTGTTGCTAATTTTTTTCACAGTTTTTATCCCCAAATCCTACTTTTGTCTTGTTTTAGCCAGTTATTAGAAAATTGTGTTTATCTCTTTACCTTCCCCTTATCCAACTTCTGTAAGAAATTTTATTTCAGTAAGTGTGGTAAATGTTACCAGTATTTATCTTGTATTGTATAATTCATAGTTGTCCTTTAAACATTTTCCTCATTCATTTTGTGAGATTAGACAGAAAAAAAATAAATTAACTTTTGGGAACATGTGACTGTAAACTTCTTTCCTTTTCAATTTCTTTAACCACAAGAAATTGTATGTCTGTAACAAATTTGAAGTATTTCTGTGTTTTGGAAAGTGTTGTCATTTCAAACTCTACTTTCTGAAAATGCTGTTGAAAGAATATGCCTAGCAGTAGAATATGAATTTTCAGACACTGGAATAAAGTATTCATGGTCAAATTCATATTGGACAATCAAAGTGAACTTTAAAGCAGAAATTAAACTCCTATATTCAAACCAACACTTCAGAATGTCTCTATTAGCATTAATTCATAATAGAGAAATTCGTATTTTGGATTACCATTACTGTTACACTGTCTAAGAGGGAGAAGGAGGGCTTTGGACAGAATAAGAGGAAGGAAAGAACCCAACTACTAAACTTCCAAACTGCGTGCTTTTCAAATTTGTTTTTAGTTCAGTGTATCCCTGGTAGGAAATGATCTCAAAATTCAGGCCATATGCAAAGTGTTTTGTCTGCTATGCTACAGAAATTGCATGCTCTTGTTTAGGTCAGGAAAAACGAGGCTGAACAGTCTTTATAGGAAGTATAGGTCTGAGATGTAGGTTTTAATATCTCTTGATTACTTGAACCCTTTTCTGGATTTCTGTGTAAGTTGCTGTGCAAAACAGGACAAATAGCCACTGCTTAAAAAGGAAAATTTTGTTCTGCTCACTAGGTTGTCTCAAGAGATAAGTGTGCTCTGATTTAACAAGTCACCTAACATCTCGAAAAAGGACTGTGAGCTCAAACTCAGAGTTGTGCTAAGTGTTTCTTAGATAGCTTTAGAGAGATTTTTGTGTGGCATGTGTTTAATTTCTTATTTTAAAGAGGAGTTAAACATTTTAAATAATTGTGATGTAGCAGTCATTTTCTTTTATGTACTGGGACTCCTAAAACTGATATTCACGGTCGAATATGGTTTCCCAATACATTCTATTTTTGGAGTCTTTATGTAAAGAGCTGCAGTCAAGAATGGAATTATAACACCCTTCTACTGGTACATGGAAACACAGCCATCTGGCATGTATGTGTTTCATCATTTTGCCAATTTCTTTGCAACAGCCTATTTTAGTACTTGGGAGAACCTTCTCTTACTTGGTGTTTTTGTCAGAGGGGAAAAAATAGTGCAGAAAGGCATACAGTCTATATTAAAAAGATCTCCTTCTCTCAATCTACACCATGCTGAATGATTTGGTTAGGATTCAAAATTGCCTACACTCACAGATTATTATATAAATATGAAATTTTTATAGAATTGCTGAATTTGTTGTCACCTGCATGATTTAATCAATTTTCCAATACATGTTTTTCCACTGGATTTTTAAAATGCAGAAAACCTGCTGTCTCTCAGTATATTTACTGAGTATCTGTATAACCATGTTTTTAAAGGAAACACTAACAGGAAGCAATTCTGTTGAGTTAAAAAGAATCATATTATATTGCAATTGGATTTGGACATAATGATAGTTAAGAGCTATTCTTTCTTCTTCTCCAAGAGTGCTACTTCTTATGGTTTTTTAGGGTTTTTTCAGTTTCTTCTCTTTTTTATGGAGTGAAAAATTAATATGCACTTTATGGTTCACTTTTGTGAAACAACACCACTCTGAAGTATTTTAAAATATTTTTCTAGTTATTCTATTTACATTTAATAGAGAAATTGCCATTTTTGTCTTAATTTAGTGCTAGGCTGGGCCATAACACAGTAAATGAAAACAGGAATTCCTTTTGTTTAAGCACTCCAGGTGTGTGTGTGTGGTTCTAGGAAGTCTTAATCAGCTCTGTTCCACGCTGGCTCTAGATTTGTGAAGATTATTACTGACAACTACCAACAACAAATTGAAGTCTTATTTCTCACTCATACTTTGATTCACCAACTCCAGGCAGATGAAGATGTTCCCATTCATCTTATGTATTTCTAGAATGGGAAGGAGTTAAAGAGTGTGCAACATCCACTTAATTTTGCATGTTCATATATTCCTTGAAGTGTCCCTTCCTGCCATGCATAGGCCTCTCACTGAACTAAAAATCCAGCTGTTACATAGGACCTTTTCAAAAAACCTCTGAGTAACTCTAAAAAGTTAGAAAGGGAAGGCCAACTAAGGTCAGGAACATTTCAGAGCAGGTATGAAAATAATAACCAGCCTCTGAACTATTGCTTGGAAATTAGCTCCAGTCCACACTTTTAGTATGTTTTAAGTACTTCATACTTTGTGACTCTGGTCACATGAGCTATTTTCCTTCTATTCTGAAGCTGCATTAGAATTGGCCACCTTTTCTGCATGTGACATGCAGAGCATGGTGACACAGAGGTGTAATCAGGGAATTTTTGCCTCCACCATTCCCTAGATGGGGACCAGATATCTGCTTCTTACAAGAGATAAAGCAGTGAAACCTTGAAAAGCAAGTGGTGGATAAAAATGCTGAGAAAGTCCAAAAGAGTGTCAAAAAATCTGGTGTGTGAAAGCTCTTCTACATCATATCTGCATTCTCTGTGTACTTAACTTCCTTTGCCCCTTAATAGGGTGAGGAGTTTGAAAGGCTATTTAGCTGCCTTTCTTTTGTCAGTTATGCCAATAGATAGGGAATTAATAAAGCCACAAAATAGATTGTAGTTCGAAGAGCCCTTGCAGGAAACAGCAGTCGGACAAACAGAAAATTAGTCAATGCTCCTGGTATCTTGTGGGTCAAGGATTCTAAGAGAAATTATAACATCCCTTTATAGAAAGTCAGTACTTTTTGAGGCCCAGAAAGGAGTTTTAAAAGGATGTGAAGCTAGAGTTGATAAGGCTTTTTGGAACACAGAAGTGACTGACAGTCATTAATTTTGCCTTAAGTATTGTGCAACACTGGTAATTTTAGCAACATCTGATAGTCTCTGTAGTTAGGAGTATCTAAATATTTTTATTACAAGCAACATTTGTCAGACATGAAGGCTTTTGCTATTTCAAACTGTGTTGGTCATCCCATAAAACCCAGTAAGTCATTCAGGTCTGAATTGGAAATCTGTGCTGTTGCTGAAATACCTCATTGAATTATCATGAATCGTCACTGGAAAAAGTTCAGTTGCTGGGAAAGACAGGAAGAAAATATTTTTTAGCACCAGAATAGAATGAGAAATTTTGTTTTCACTTATTCTCTATTGAAGACTTCTTGTTCTGTATATACTACTGCTGAAATAATATCAGTATCAATTCTATAACACCATAATGGATCACCAACTGGTCGGTCTTAAAGCCTTTGAGACAAACCAGCTCAGCAAGTCTGGAAAGTTATTTAAATTACATGTCATCAGAAGCTTTATAAAGATAAGTGAAACTGCCATTTTCTGATACCAATGGCAGCAGGTAAGCCTCTTGAGATTGAAAGATTTGTCAAAAATATGTTCCCTCAAACAGTAAAAAAAAAAAATCTTTCACAGAAATTCCATAGGTGAATTAAATAAGAACAGCATTTTTCTTGTTGTTCACAGCGTTATACAATATATCTCTACATTTACAACAATAGCAGCAATGATTGTATTAGTATGAAAACATAAAAAATCCCTTATTGAGTCAATCACACATTTAATACACTCTTTATTTCCACTCCTGTGCCACCCTTTTCTTCTTTTTTGTTCCATCTCCTTCTCCTTCTCCTTCTCCTTCTCTTTCTCCTTCTCCTTCTCCTTCTCCTTCTCCTTCTCCTCCTTCTCCTTCTCCTTCTCCTTCTCCTCCTTCTCCTTCTCCTTCTCCTTCTCCTTCTCCTTCTCCTTCTCCTTCTCCTTCTCCTTCTCCTTCTCCTTCTCCTTCTCCTTCTCCTTCTCCTTCTTCATTTTTCTTCTGTTTCCTTCTGTTTCTTCTCCTGGCATCTTGATTACATATACAGATATAACTGTAAAAGCTACAATGTGCTTCAACAAATTATTGTGACATTTATTTTCTTTTTTGTTAATGTTTCATAATTGCTCTTACTAAATCAATAACCTTAGGCCTAAAGAGTTATTTATAATATCTGGAACCACTGTATAAAATAATCAGGACTAACAATGAGACTTTGATTAGCAGTAAATGCTACTGTACCAAAGTTCTGTTTTCAATATTCAAAATACTGTTTTCCATGTACTTTTGTATTTGCTTGTATGCAAGACACATACTGCACTTTGCAATCAAGAGAATAAAAGAAAATCAAAGAAATGCCCACCTTAGTGTGGTTAAAAAACACTACACATATCACCCCCTGCATTTCTGATTGACAGTTCTTGAAACTAAGATTGACAACATGTGGGATGTAATGAGTGGGAAGACGACTGGAGTGTGCAGCTTATAAAGAGAGGTCTGCCTTCACAATAGCACTAGAAGTGGTTACAGTCATCTGTTACTGCATTTGGAGAAGAATATGATAAACAGTGTCTAAAAAATCCCAAAATGATGTAAATGCCTACTTTTTAAAATTATGGATTGTATTTATGGATCCCTACAGTCACCAAATTGCTTTCCCAGGGCAGTGCTGTACTAATGACATTTTTCTTAAGAAGTTAATAGACAAAGAACAGGGGAAAGACAAAGAATAATGGCCAGTGAATGGACAGTAACTTGTGACTATGCTCACGGTACTAAGATACAGTCAAGGAGTAAGAGTTTCTGAGAACTGAGAGTTTCTGAGTTTCTAGGCCAAGTGAAAAGGACTAGCTCATTTCCACACTGGTTAGAGATAGCCAGTCTTGCACACCTTTACCAGATCCATGCTACATGGTGCTCGATTCAGTCTTTTAGCCAAACTTTGAAGGCCCTGAGAGATAATTTTTAATTTACAGGTCTGGGTAATTGTGGCAGGTGGCTTTCCCCCATCTTCACCCAGATTAAAATGCCAGAACTAATGTGAAAACTATGTTGCAGATTCCTAGAGTAGTAATCTATGTTAGGAAACTCAGAGGATTCTGTTATTGGAAGTTTTGAGGTGTGACATGGATTTGTGATGAGCGACTGTGTGATCAGTTTGTCAGGACCATATTTGAAGACAGTGTAAAATATATGGAGGGAAAACTGGTGGAAATTTGATGGAGTTTTACCTGCATAGACCTTTGGGATCAGCCCATGAAGAAAACTGTCTCCAAAAGCCTGTGAAGGCCTTGTCTTAAAGAGAGTACTTAGCGCAGTCTAAACCATAAATAGGGAAAGAATTACCAAATAAGCAGGTGTAGATGAACAGAGGTCTAGTGCTTAAGCAACCTTTTTCTTTCATTTATTAGGACAGATGGAACTGTAGATACCAGGAGTTAGGAGAGGGTTCTTTCCCTATAGTGCATGGAGTAAGTTAGAATTGACTCATAGGCTAACAACAATGTACAAGGCTTAAAAAAAAAATCTCATCATGACTCAAAGCCACAGAGTTCTCACACTTCTTTCCCACTCTCTTTTTTCAGGTAAAGAAATATGCCAGTGTGTATCAGTCCTGTATTTAGAGTGGACACTTTATAGGACTCCTATGTATTGGAGAGTTCTATACCACTTATGGTTAATTTTCTAGTTGATCATTCTCTATCCACCTGTAAAGAGGGTGAATAAATGGTTCTGGAGAAGCTCCTTTCTTCCAAACTTGCTAGCAGTTATATAGGCAGCAAATGTAGGCAGTATGAATGCTGAACAGCCTCATAATTCCTGGTGTGGGCACAAAGCCAGGATCACAATCTGGCTCTTCAAGACTTGACACATTCTGAGAACACTGTAATACAGTATTGTTATTTATAGAATTTTGGACCTGTTTGAACTTTCCTACTTTTATATCAGAAGATAAAACCTGAAGATATCCTCCATAATCTATAAGACATGGTGTATCTTTCTGCAAACTCCAATAATAATTAGAGAGTACAAATTACTCTAGACCTTTCAGCTTCCTGTGCTATAGCAATGTCATTTTATCCTATGTCTTTTGCGGGTTGTCAGCACTAAAGTAAACTCATTTGATTATTATCTCAGGATCATTCTATTTCTTTTTATTATACAGAGCCAATATGTTCCTAAATTTAGATATAACAGAGCAAATGGGGTAAAATCAAAGAGAGGGTATAGTTAAAAAATTCTAGAATAGTATTTGTGCCTATTTTGGTGTGAAATTTGTTCTTGGGAATTAAAGGATTAATTTCCCATACATAACAGAAATTTAATTGGAACAATTTTCTTGACACTTTTTAGAATTTTTAAACATGGTTTACTCCAAATTGTGGCAGTGATTATCACACATTATGTAAGACTGGACTGTGATGTCTTAGTGTTGCACAGGACTTTAAAAGTCATATTTTGCATGTGAATATTTGTTTTCAAAATATCATGAAAAAGCCTGTTGAAAAGATTCTGAAGAAAACTTGCATGTGTGTGGATCCTTGTGGAAAAGCTTGTAGGCAGTGTGTACCTGCTTCTACTTGTTAGCAAGAATCAAATATATTTCGAAAACAAGATTGCTATTATTCATTATTGAAATAAGCATGCTGGGTTAGGAAACATGGCTCTAACCCCTGTTTCGGTATTGTTTGACTTGTATTAAATTTGACAAGATGTTCAGGCATTGGGGCAAGCAGACAAAAGAGAGAAGGAGGACATGAGCTGAGACTGATTGTCCTTTGGTCACCATTCTCAAGAGGACTCATTGTAATGTTTAGTGGAAGCACAGCAGAAAGGATGATTCTACCTTCAAGGTACCAGGTAGCAATTAACATTTGCAATATCACAGTATAACTTTAAAGGAGGTAAGTGACTTTGAAACTTTTACACCTTGCTGTCTGCTGTCTTGCTGAGTGCAGAAGCAGAAACAGCGTGCAGGGAAGGAACCCTTCACATCCTTTAGTCCCTGGCCAGCAATTCAGGGGAAGAGGTTTTGGTACTTATTTATCTCTGAAGAAAGGCTTTTGAGGAAAAAAAAAAAAAAAGATTCTTTTTCTTTGCCAACTTTATCAAGTTGGTCTAATGAACAAAATTGCTTCTAACTGTAACTTTTACCCTCTTGTTGTACTGCAGAGACCAGAGAAAGAATGGGCAGAAAGGTTATCTCCTTTATTTTCTTTTCCTTATTCATACAGGTAAGCAGCATATAACCTTAGTTTATTAAAAGTGTTCTCAGTTAATTCCATACATCTTTCTTCAGAAGTATGAAAGATATATTTATACTTTTTCATTCTAACAGGTGTTAATGAGGACATGTAATATGTAAATACTAATGTCACCACTCACAGAAAAGGCAAACCCTTAAATTAAAGGCCCATTCACTTTATTGTGTGCCAATGCAGGAAACAAGGGAACACATGAAAACATTTTCCTCTAAACAGACTGCTTATCTTGCTTGCTTACCTGAGAACAGGCAGAGACAGAAAGAAATTCTTATTAGCGCAGAGAAAAACAAACTGTAAAGCAGAAGTGGGGAAGAAGCTGATCATGGTGGAGTCATGGTCCCCACGTCTCTTTGGAATGGTACACAGGCTGGTTTTAAACTTGTGCTCTAATCCCAGATTTATTACAAAGAGCTATCTCTTATAGACTCTATCCAAAACAATCTCCTAAAAAACTACTATACTGACTTTTGGACATGTTTACGTATTGCGGGGCGGGGGCATTTGTCAAGTATTTGCTGACAAGTAATGAAGATTTATACCTTAGCTGAGAATGGGCTAGATTTCATCATTTTTCATTTTCTGACATTCTAGAATTTGGAAATTTTTAAACAAATGATTAATTTTTGCAAAGGAAGAATACTATCGATTATCAGAGTTAGATAAGGTCCATCAAAACACATTGTCAACCCTGCATAGATTTTAACAAAGTTTATACGTAAGGAATATTAGAATATGCTTATGCTTGGTAACTTTGGAGAATGTGTCCATTTATCAGTGAAGTGACCCCTCAGACACACTCTGAAATGGTATAAAATTGCGACAATTTTAGAAATTATTGCTCAGATATGTACATATTGAATAAGACTACAATTTGGAAGACTTAATAATGTATGTATACCTTAAATTTTTGTCTCTCATTCTGTTGCCTGACTCAATGTAATATAAATGTTGAGGACTATGTCTTATTTTCCACTGCTTTATGAATTAGTGCTATTTTTTTACAAATGAAAGATGAAAATTTCAGAAATTCAGTCATAGTATAGTCATAGGCTGACGAAAAAGTAGCTATCCAAAATCCATTTAAATATGCATAAAATCATTCTCCTTTTTTCCTAGGATTGCATTATTCCTTCTTTCCTTCTGTTCTTGTATGCCTGACTTTTCACTGTACAGTACGATTTAGATATACTTGATATGAAAGATAATCTAATCTCCTGCTTCAAATTACTTGCTTGGTTCTAAAAATATCTTTGAAACAAATCAGTGAATTTCTGAATGGTGTTGGTTCTGCAGAAATCTAATCAAGGAAACCTTAAGTCCTACCTCATTGCTAAACAGCTGTTCCATATGTCTGTATTGTTTCACAGCCCTGCCTAAGTTTGTAGGTGTCTAAAGGATTAGTTGACGTCTTCACTGCTTTCACACATTTTAGTGGTATTTATTTGGGGGGCATAATTATCTATTTCATAATTATGTCTCTACCTGACTAGGGCACAGCAAAATATCCACTGAGCTCTACAAGGGCATTCTGAAAAATCCTGCTAAAATCCTGATCTTTTAGCTTCTAGCACTGTTCAGCTTCTTCAAAATCACTGGCTGCTTGTAGAACTTTTCAGAGAATACTGAAAGGTTCCTTTTTACATTTTAATCATCTTGAAGCAGAAAAAAATTTGTATTCTAAATTCCTGGGAAGCCACCTTTTAATCTCTACTGAACTGTAAAGAAACATGGCACTGAAGAAAACAGAGGGTATTAGAGTCCAGATGGTTAAAAAGAATCTCAGCAAGTAGTTACCTTTTTTTTTCACTGTTAACCTAATGTAATACATATTTGTATTACAATTAATAGCATATTGGCTTAATTTTTTTTCAGTTTTAATCTTTCTGAGACAAGAGTCTAGCTCCTTCTTCAAGTGTCAGGCTTCTTGCCTCTTAAGCCCTTTCAGCATTCTCTTAAGACATAAGTTTAATTCCCTTGCAGTTAAAGCAGACACAGAACCCACCTTTCCAAATTCCTAGGAAGGTGCTCTGATATGAAGTGCTAGGCAATAGGTAAAAAAGCACTTCTACATCTCCTTTGAAAAAGCCACCATTAGGTATCCATCTTAGAAGAAGCTGGGACAGATTAAGTCCTGAGCAGAAAGAATTGCCTAATGGAAAAACCAGATAGACATCTGTCTTAGATATAGTGAGTTATACACTTGAGGGCTTTTGAAGTTAATATAGGTGTGATGGGGATTTTCAGGAATGCCACCCCTTCTTCACTGATGAACCAAAGATTTTAAACCTTGCCTTCAGAGAACCAAATTTTTCCTTACCTCTCCCACTGAGACAACCACATAAAATTTAGATCTGTCAATTTAAAACAGCAAACAACCTCCAGCTCCTTTTTAAATTTTCTTTATTTTTACTTTATTTCCTTTTGAAACTAATTTGAGCTTGAATTTTGAGACCAATGATCTTTTCAAGTTTCATCACCACAAGATAAAGCCTTTAATGGTAGCATAACAATTAATTTCCTAATTTTCTTTAAAATGGTAGGAAATATTTCAGTATTCTACAAGTATTCTTCAATACCAGACACTTTTCTGAGGTTAATATCCTTTTATTAAAACAAAGAGTAGTAAGTGCAGCTGTCTTTCATTTGAAATCAAAACCAGTTCTCATCTAGGAGAAAAGTAGCATTTCCTACAACTTACCTGTATCCATACATAAAATACCTCAAAGATTAGAAAAAAAAATTAGCTTTTAAAAAAAATAACATGCTATTTAAGTGCATTTTAGTAGACAAAAGTACCATTGACTAGATCAAACGTTGATAAAAGTTCTATGAAATTTGAATAATTTTTTCCCTCAGCAGTCAGTATTTCACTCAGCATTAATCTGTAGTGAGTAAAAGAAAATTGCTCCAACATTTCTGGTTATCGGTTCTCCATGGAATGGGAAAGAAAAAACATGTAATTTGTGCCATTATTCGCTTTTTAGCATAAGAAAAAAAAATCATGGTCTCAGTTAAAGCTGAAGTCAGGGCTTTCCTTCTCTGTTTTATATTCTCTAGTGACTTTTTGCTATTATGCTTGATGTATAAGTGTAAAGGAACATCTTATATTCACCACCTACATGGATGGTATACATCTGAACAATTTCATAGGGAATTTACTTGATTTTTTTCCTTTGTTTTTCTTCTTTAAATATTAATAACTTCATATTTTATAAATAGAGTATACAGCTGCTCTCTAAGTATTGAAAAGGATTACATTTACTGTCTAAAGGTATAGACTTTCAAAAACACTACGTCCCTTGAACCAGTTAGAGAAGGTTGTTTTCTTCAAAGTAGCTGGCTACCTTTTTTGTTTGTTATGAATAAATTGCTTTCAATAAATTGTACATTTGTCCTATTTTCTGCTGTTCCAGCGCTGACAACCCTGAACAATTTCTTTCTTCTTTCAGTCATCTTAAAACTCCATGAGACCTCTATTTATGGCTTAAGTTTAGGAATTTAAATTACCTTCCAACATGCTTATAGCGTGAGAAAGCTTACTATTTGACTTTTTAAAAAGACAGAAGGAATTTATTGTGTTCAATAGGTTTTCAGCAGCCTTAGAAGACAGCATTTTGTTTATCTGATTCTGTGCATAAAAATCTTTCCAAAAAAGGTGAATATTACCTGAGCCGTGTTCTTCATAATCTTAAATCAAGAAATAATAGCACATTTCTTTATAGCAGAACAGACAATTGAATGGCACTCTCTGATTCTACTGTGATGTTATCTCTTTTTAGGTCATTATCTTCAGCAAGAGCGTTGCTGCTTTATCAGCTGCAATTTAAAATACAGGTGCTTCTAATGTTCTTTCAAAGGCTTAGCTGATAATATCAACTAAAGTGAATTTGAGGTTTAGTACAAATAATTCCTCTTACCTGAACAATCATTCCTTGAAAGATGCAAATCAAAATGAAAGTTAGAAATGATGTTCACTATGTACCAATGTTCAGTTTAATAGTAATATTACTCCAGGAAAAGGTGATGTTTTTCTACTAGTACCAGTGCACAGTTTCACTAACTGTACAATTAGTAAAATACGAAAACATGACACTGACTATAAAAGAAGGAAAACACTAATTCAGGGACTCATATTTTTTTTGAATGTGGAAGAAAACCCCAACACTGTGAGGTTGTGCCTAGAGTACAAAGCAGATATATGTGTGGCTAATGTTTTTTGCAACACTAGATAGCCTTCATGTGAATATCTTGGCCAGGCCAACTGTCCCATGTTCATACTGCCGTCATTCAGCAGGGCAGCTTTTATTCTTTTCAGCTCCAAAAGCTCTTGTACCATGGGGTACCCTCTTAGTCTTTCTACTTCGAAAAGACAAACTATTGCAGCATCCCTCATGCTTTGGGATTGATTGGTCATCTGTGGGGCATTCATAAGTTTCACCTTCACATATCTCATGTCCTGTATTTAAAAATGAAGGTGCATGATTTCATTTCAAGATATCAAAAATGAAGGAAAAAAAGCAGATATTTTCTTAGTCTACTGGAATTACTCCTTTTCTCTTTGACATGGTATTTCTTTAATTGTCCTAAGAAAATCACTTAAACTAATTTTTTCTAGTAACAGCATAACTGGAAATCTTGAAATATGTATTGCTGAGGAGTCTCAGCTGCAAGTGAAATGAGATGTGTTTTGAACATGTGAAGTATGAGATAGTACAAAGCACTCTGAAATTAATCCAATTAATATCAGATTTGATTACCCAAAATTTATAGACGTTTCTTAAATGTTGTGTTTCTTTTCACTACCAGACAACTGATCCTGATCTTTCATTTCCTCATATGTGTTGTGCAATAACTAAAATATAATTGTGAAACATTCAATTAATTCAGAAAATCCAATAAGTAAATGAATAATTATTTTTGTAAAAAAAGGGAAAATAAAAATTGGTCGGCAGTAAATAATTTTTTAGATCATTCACTTGAGAGAAAAAAGTGAGCTCAATTCATGCTGTGTATTGAAGACCCTCCCTGTCAGTCTCTGTTCCCTGATTCTGGTTTTCCTTCTTAGCATTTTCCATTCAGACCAGTACAATTCTCTGCTAGGCTGAGTTAAGATGGAATCAATTTTCTTCATAGTATCCTATATGGTGCTGTGTTTTACTTTTATGTCTAAAACTGTGTTGGTTAGTACACCAATGTGTTAGCAATTGCTGCTTAGTTCTTACAGAGTGTCCAGAACAACTCTGTTTCTCACACTGCCCCGCCCAGAGAGTGGGCTGAGTGTAGGCAAGAGGCTGGGAAGGGACAAAATCAGGGCAGCTGACCCCAGCTAACCAAAGGAATATTGATGACCTACAACATTGTGCTCAGCAATAAAACTAGCTTGTAGGGGAGTTGTTTTTCAAAGCTAGCTGGAAGAATGGCTGGGAATTGATCAGCTGATGGGAGGTGGTAAATGCCTTTCAACCACTTGTGTGTTTGCCTTTTTTTCTTCACTTAATAAATTGTCTGTACCATGATCCATGAGGTTTTTGTAATTTTTTCCCCTTCTGATTCTCTCCTATATCCTGCTGACATGGAAGAATGGTTTGGACTTTGCTGTTGGCCAGCAAGGGGTCAACTCACCGTGAATTCTAAATCATTTGTTTTTAACTCCATTTTAATAATTCTGTAAGGCTTTGTAGGAGTCTAATGTCTTCTCCAGGCCAAATCCCCAACATATTTGAATCAAGGGTGTTAATATTTCATAATTTCTTTTTATCAGTGATATGGATGGTACAGGAGAAGCAGATTCTCATCTTTTAATTCAAGCACTGGGGCTTAATCCAGAGCAGATGAGAGCAGGAAAAATCCCCATTATTCCTACCTCTGAGCTGGATGTTAATTTCCTGCATATTTTGGTGTATGCACAGTCTGATCACACTTGGAACTGTGATAAGAGCATATTTATTGAGGAGAAAAATAGTCAGAAACTTATGAGGTAAACACTATCAAGTACTCAGCAGCATGAAGTGTGATTCTTGCATGTTTTTGACTTTCCCAAACTTGGCAGAATTTTTTTTCAGATCTATATCTTTACCTAAAGCCCCATATCTCCTGCCAAATTTCAAGACCTTGTTCAAAAAAAGTCAGGTGCTAGAACATTTTAAAGAAAATGAATCTGTCAAGAGTATTTTAACACCAGCAAAACAAAATACAGAATCACAGAATGGGTAAGATTGGAAAGGACAGCAGTGGTCCAACCTCCCTGCTCAAGCAAGGTCATCCTAGAGCACATTGCCCAAGATTGTATCCAGATGGTTCTTGAATATCTCCAGTGAGGGAGACTCCACAATCTCTCTCATGCAACCTATTCCAGTGCTCTGTCATTCATACAGTAAAGAAGTTCTTTCTCATAATCAGGTGAAACTTCCTGTGCATCAGTTCCTTCCCGTTGCCTCATGTCCTGTTGCTCGGCACCACCAGGAAAAGCCTGGCTCCATTCTTGACACCTTCCCTTCAGACACTTACAGAAATATATGAGGTTCCTTCTCAACTGTCTCTTCTTGGGACTGAACAGACCCGAATCTCTCAGGCTTTCCTGAAAAGAGACATACTCCAGTCCCCTGATCAACTGTGAAGCCCTTCTCTGGACCCACCCCTCCATGCCTCTCTTGTACTGAGGAGCCCAGAACTGGGCACAGTGCTCCACATGAGGTTTCACCAGGGCTGAGTTGAGGGGCAGGATCACATCCCTCAACCTGCAGGCAAAGTTCTTCCTACTGCACCTCAGGATACTGTTGGCCTTCTTTCCATCATTCGCTTGCCCTGGTTTCCTGGGTCAGTGATTCCTGAGGGCTGGCCTTGTCAGTGAAGGCTGATGCAAAGATGTTCAGTAACTCTGCCTTCTGTGTTATCAGGGTCCTACTCCAGTTAGTATTGGGCTCACATAGTCCCTAGTTTTCTTTTTGTTATTGATGTATTAAAAAAAGCTCTTCTTGTCCTTTTCATCTTTGGCTAGATTTGAGTCCAGATGGGCTTTGATGTTCCTTGTCTTATTTCTACTTTGACAACCTCTCTATATTCATTCCAAGTGGCCTGACTCTGCTTCCATCTTCTGTGTGTTTCCTGCCTATGCTTGAGTAATGACAGGAGTTCCTTGTTCATCCACACAGATCTCTTGCCTCCCTTGCAGGGGATTTGCCTGCCGGTCCAATCAGAAATCCGCTTCCACTTCCTTCTCTCCATTTCTAAGGTCCCCTTCTTTTGCCTGGTGCTGAGAGGGTGGGGGATCCATTGCTTCTTGTGAAGTGGATAGTGGGTGGATTTTTCTAAGGCATAGTAGAGTGCAGTTCTTCCAGTAAATCTCTTCCTCAAAGTCCATAATACCTCTTAGTCTTTCCACTTCACCTCTCAGCTCTGCCGCCAGGCTGAGCACATTGTCAACCTGATGGCATCTCACACAGTTGATCTCTCTGCTGCCCTCAGAGAGCTGTGCCAGACTTGGGCGCTCCCTGCAGCCTGGCACCTGGATCCCTGCATGCTCTGGTAAGTGCTCCATCTGGGTCACCACATCCTTTGTGGTGTGTGTAGAGAAAGCAACTTTGGCTGAGTTAACACCATACCTGAGCTTTCTCAGCAAGAGAGATGACCACCAACTGAGCTAATTGCTTGAACTGACAGATGCATACTTATTATTTTCGAAAAAACCAAAAAACAGCTTGCCTCATTTTATTTCCTAAGGAAATTTTGGATCAAAGTGTAATTATTTAGCAGACTAATAAATATCATAAAGTATCTGAAGCCAGGAAGCAGCTAAAATCATCAATGCTGGATAATGCTAGCAGTCCTGTCAGTTTTGGAAAGGACTTCTTATGAAATATAATTAACTAATGTTGCAAATAACTATCATTCCAGAGACCCTTCTGAAGGCATTGAGCTTCACTAGTTCAAGCACAGTAGCGAAGATTTATGCTTGACAATTTGCATCTTTCATATTGAATTTAAATGTTTCTGCCTCACCTGCTCATACAAGCTTAGATTATTATCTAATTTTCTATTATGCAAAAACCCAAAATTACTGTTCATTTCAAGACTCAAGGACAGCTTCCTTGTCTGAGAAATACTGAGGTGTCAAGGATCATGCAACTTCCTAAGGCTGAGTATAAATATTCAGCTATGGATATTTTTCAGTCTCCTTATACTTTTTATTGCACAACCAGGTAAACAGAAAGAACAGATTTTAAAATATTCAACACTGAATTAAGTATGCTCCTCATGAGTAATGGATTTTAGAACTAGATCCATGAAGAAATCGTGGTGCAGCAATGCTAAATTTCAGTGCCTAATATACAGATATATGAATTAAAGAATTAATTGACCATGATTCTTTAAATGATACTGTCTTCTTAATGCCAATAACAGTCACAGCATATTTGCGACATAACATGACATTCTATTATGAATAGAAAAATTGATTCCTACAAATATATAACAAACTTAAGTTTTAGTCTTGCAAGGAGAGCCACTAGTGTGGATCCATACTCCCATTAAAAAGTTAATTAAAAAATCTGGTGAAAATTGTGAAAAAATATTGTTACATCTATTTACTATTTCAACACAGTACAAGCATCTCCTTTGTAGTCTCATTATGTAGTGATTAAAGGATGAAAATAGAATTTCATTTGCAAGGTATTAGTTTACAATACATTTTTTGTAGTTGTCAGGGCAAAACTATAATTACACAGAAATTAATTTTTCTCTTCAGGATATTAAGTGACAATGTATGCATTTGGTTGGAAAGGATGGGAATAAGCTCTAAAACCAATGCTCTGAACAATATGCATCTGCAACTCAATATATGTAAAAAAGAATGAAACCAAGCTGAATAGTGTAAACTTCAGTGAAAAAGTCAGCTCTTGAAATGCAATCTTTTTGCAAAGCTCTTGAATGATTAATGGAAATGGTATTTCACTTGTGGTTGTTTTTTGAAGTGGGTCAAGAACACATATGTTTATAACACACACAGAAACGATGTTAAATTTTAAAGCTAAGAGAAATTCACAAGAGCCAGACATATTTAGGATTAAAACTTTGACTATGTCTACAGTACATTCCCCCTGTGCCTTCATAATTACAATGTTGTTAAGGCTTGAAATCAGTGCTTTTATGTTACAAGATAAAGATTAATTGGAAGCCTTATCTTTGAATTTTCTGTCTTTCTTGGGTTAAAGGCAAATTATTAAAACAACATTAATGCATTTCCTTTTCCTATACTAATTTCCTTTTACTAATGGTAATAAGGGGAAGGGGAAGGAAAAGGGGAAGGGCAAGGACAAGGGGAAGGGGAAGGGAAGGGGAAGNGAAAGGGAAAGGGAAAGGGAAAGGGAAAGGGAAAGGGAAGGGGAAAGGGAAAGGGAAAGTGAAAGAGAAAGGGAAAGGGAAAGGGAAAGGGAAGGAAAGGGACTCGGAGAACTCTAAAACAAATGTATCCTGTATGCATTGATTAGGGGGTGTATTTATTTCTCATTGAGAAGAATTTGGTTTTAGAATTTGCAAAAATAAAAAACTATTAAAAAGTCACTCTCTCACTGTTAATAGTCCAGGATTTAGTCACATTGATTCTAACAATACACAGATAACTGCTTTGCCTGCATTTCAACTCAATAGACGTAGTTTTAATCTTTATCTCACTCTTGTTTTTTCCTTCATTGTTAGTACTGATTTTTACTGGTCAAGTGCAATCGTAAGTATTTTCAAGCAAGAAGGAAAAACTGAGACTGTAGTAGAACACAATTTTTTGAACTAATTCAATATTATGGTTAATTCACTTTTAAACATGAAATATCTATATCCTCTGGTTGTTGCTGAATATTTTATTTTATTCGATTCAGATAGCAGTAAAATCTCCTAAAAGAGAAATTCCCTTCAAGAGGGAAATTGTTTGGATCTGTGTCTTATCTGGTCGGCAAGACAATATATCATGTTAAGACAATCTCAAACTAATATTTATTCCCACCGTACCAGTTTAACTATTTTATTTGTTTTTGTATTTATCTATATGTATAACTATCTTCTGGTAATATTGAATTGTCACTGTTTAACTACAGTTGAGATTAATGAATTATGCTAATTAATGTGTTGTATTGCTCTTTCTTGAGAAAAACTTTTGAATAAAATAAAATAAATGTAATATTTTAGCTCATGAAAGTTGCTATCAGTTGTTAATTCTGGAAATACATAAAGCATTATAAGGATTGGCTGAGGAGTAGATTGACAATCAGCTGCACACAAAAGCCAGTGTAACAGATGTGGAAAGCTGATGAAAGTTGCTATCAGTTGTTAATTCTAACAGCAGTTAGCAGACACTTGATGGTAAATGATATTTTATTATACCATCGCTTGTTTTTCCTATGGCATTTTACACATAATGTGGAAAATCTGGAAATACATAAAGCATTATAAGGATTGGCTGAGGAGTAGATTGACAATCAGCTGCACACAAAAGCCAGTGTAACAGATGTGGAAAGCTGACCCTGTGACTTAATCTCTTTATAGCAGTTAAAAATACCACCCAGACCAAAAGGCTCACTCAGGTAACAGATCTGTCCTGCAGGGTGGGACATGGGAGAGTTGTCAGCGACGAGTCTGAATCAGTCAGGTGGATGGCAGGTCCAGCTGAGAAACATAGCAAGAAAATGGGTCTAACAGCAGACAGAAATGGAGGCAGGGCGACCTGTGTCTTCATCTAGATGTGAAGGAAATGCCAAGCATAGGCAGGAGAGCAAGCATGCTTTGTTTTTCTTTTTCTTGTGAGTGAATACCCATTCTGCTTGCAAATAAATCACATTTTGTTTTCAGAAAGGTGCACATTCTAATCTTGGGATACTCGTACTCTTTGCAGCGTTACAGATGTCAAGTCCTGAGGTTGGCTGATTCTGTGTTTGAAAACATAAGAGCTATATATTGGAAGCACAATTGCAGTTTGTGCTTCTGACCCAAAAATAACCAGTGGAGGCCCAGTCTTTTGAAAAGGATGCTTTTACAAAAGTCTGAATGAAGTTTTGGATAGCTTATTTGGAGATCACAACAGAAGATTAACCTTCAATTTATCTCTTCACGAACTAATTAGAATGACTTGATGAAAAACAGAAGTTGTTTGGTTGCTCTTTTGGCATGTTCAAACCAAGGGACATCTGTCTTTGGTCAAAGAAATGTATCTAGCTTTGTGTACTGGGCACCTTCTTGATCAAGATCAATTTCTGCAGCTGCGTGCAGCAGAGGAAGAGAAAACCCTTTAGACATTACATCTGAACACCCTGGGCTACTTTCTGACAACAGATGCTGCTCTTTCCCCAGCTTTTCAGAACTTCCCAAAATACAATTTCTTAAGAAATTTTTCTTTTGGCAAGAGCGGGTCAAGAGAAGGCAGAAAAAGCAAGTTTTAAGAGAAAAGAGAGAAAGATCCTTATAAAACTGACAGTAACTTAGACATTGCAGAGCTCAGTGCCTAGGCTGCTAGGATCAACATATAAAACTCTTCCTAATTAGTCAACAGGTGAGACCAGATTATGTATACAGTACGTACTAAAAATGTATGTTTGTTAGAAGAATTGGGACCAGACCCATCAAGGCCTCTTTGCTACTTTTGCAGACAAACATGAAAGAGATATTTTAATCATTGTGCAACAGTTAAAATGCATCTTTAAAAGCAATCAGATCTGATTAGCCCTGAAACAAAACAAGAAACTACTAAATAAGAACTCCCAATGTAGGTCTTTCTCACAAATCATAATTTCCTCCTGTTCTGAAACAGATATGCTCTCCATAAATCCTGTTACGAATGTTCAACAGCCTTAAAATTAGGCTACTTAGATTTTCATATGCTTATAAGCCTTCTTTTTTCTACCTAAATTTTGAAATTTACATTTCAAAATTAGCCTCAAAATAATATTTTCTGATTTTTAACCCCTTCTTCTTTTATTCTTCCAAAATTTACATTTGTAATATTAAATATCCATTTCAGAAGATGCTGGATCAAAGCCCGATGTATTTTTTTGTTTTGCATTTAGTGTTATCTAGAATCTTAGAAGTTTTTTGCAATGTGAACTCCCAACTAACAAATAAATATTAACTCCTCACGTCCACCCCCCCCCCCGCGC
>VZRN01004656.1:624745-658577 GCA_013397935.1 Dasyornis broadbenti | reverse complement strand
CATCAGAATGATCAGCTAGCTTGACACTAGGTGGCAGACAAGACAACTAGGAAGATCCTTGAGCAAATTATCCCTACCTTTCTATTCTGGTGTGCTTCCTTCCAGTTTAATACCTCCTAACATATAGGCAACAAAATCAAGGAGTTAGTACTGCAAACATGCTAATTGCAGTACAGACTTCCTGCACACACTATTGACTGGCTATATCTTTTAGGGCTCATGCTAGTATTTTGAAGAATGAATAACACTTTGAGAATCTCTTGTCTTTGAAACCATGAAAAATTACACATGGATTTTAAAAATGGTGTTATGTTAGCAGTTTAATTACAAATATATATATGTAGATGTATGCGAAAGAATATATATTTCATCATATATGAGAAGCAATGCCCACCTAAAATTTTTGTTATATAAACATATCTGTATACCATGTACATGTGTTATATCTATCTGCCTGTAGTCAATCTATTGGCTAATATTCGAGAATGTGCTCCCCAATGCATTCAGGAGCGATGTATTCCAACAAAGTCAGGCAAAACCAGCAGCAGGCCTGCATGGGTGAACAAGGTCAAACTCAAACAAAAAAGGAAGTCTACAGAGGACGGAATCAAGGACGGATAGCCTGGGATAAATATAGACAGATTAACTGAGCAGCCAGGGATCAGAATACAAATGCAAAAGCCCTGATGGAATTAAATTGGCCCACGAACATCAAGGGCAACACGAAAAGCTTCTATAGGTAGGTTGGTGATAAAAGGAAGATTAGGGAAAATGTTGACCTTTTTTGTAAGGAAATGGAAGACCTGGTTATCCAGGAGATTAAGAAGATTGAGTTACCCAATGGCTTTTCTGCCTTGGTCTTCAATGGCAAATGTCCCGGCCATGCCACCTGAGTCACAGAACATAAAGTCAGGGACTGGGAGAAAAAAGAATCTCCCACTGTAGGAGAAGATCAAGTCTGAGACCACCTAAGCAACTTAAAGGTGCACAAAACCATGGGACCTGATGAGATGCATCTGTGGTCCTGAGGGAGCAGGCAGATGAAGTGAGTAAGCTGATATCAGTCATATTTGAGAATTTTTGTCGCTCCAGTGAAGCTCCCACTGACTGGAAAAGGGGAAACTTTACTCCCAAGTTTAAAAAGGGATGAAAGGAAGACCCAGGGAACTACAGGCTGGTCAGGCTCATCCCCATGCCTGGAAAGATCATGCAGCAGATCCTCCTGGAAAGTATGGTAAGGCATATGTAAAATGAGGAGGTGATTGATGTCAGCCAATATGGCTTCATCAAAGGCAAATTGTGCCTGACAAACATGGTGGTTTTCTATGACATGGTTAAGGCATTGGTGAATATAGGAAGAGCAACTGATGTCATCTATTTGGACGTGTACAAAACATTCAATACTGTCCCACATGACAACCTTTTCTCTAAACTGGAAACTTGGATTTGACAGATGGAATATGTGATGAATAAGGAATTGGCTGGATGGATGCACTCAAAGACTTGCAGTCAATGGCTTGATGTCCAAGGAGGGACCTGTCATGAGTGGTGTTCCTCAGGGGTCAGTATTGGGGCTGGTGCTGTTTAACATCTTTGTTGGTGACATGGAATGTGGGATTGAGTGCACCCTCAGCACTCAACAGCACCAAGCTGTCTGGTGCAGCCAACATGCTGGAGGGAAGGGATATGTCATGCAGAGGAACCTTGACAGGTTTGAGAGGTGAGCTTGTGTGCTCCTCATGAATTTCAAGAAGGTCAAATGCAAGGTTCTGCACCTGGATCAGGGCAATCCCAAGTACAAATAATGGGCTGGTTGAAGAATGGATCAAGAGCAGCCCTGAGGAGAAAGACTTGGGGATATTAGTGGGTCAGGATCCCAACATGACCTGGCAATGTGCACTTGGATATAGAGACAGAGATATACTGAAAAGTTTTACCTGGGCTTTCTACCATGTTTTTATTGAATGGTTATATAACTTTTTTTTATCAATGGCAGTGAAAGTGTCTTACTGTTTCTTCCTTTTTTATTCTTGGTTAGATTCTGAATCATCTATTGAACATTGTGACAGACCTTCCATGAAAACATACATAATACATAATTAGGTCCTAATGAACAGAGCAAGAACTTTGCTATAAGCTCAGAGAAAAAATGAATTTGCTAATATAAGTAAAAGTTTAGCACAAACATTATTGTAGTGGATATATTAATAATATTGATCAAATTGCAAAGGAAAAAATCTAGAAGAAAATTGCTTCCAGATTATTTTGGACTTTTTTTTTGCACACCAGGAATGCAAAGTTATTAGTCACTGGGGACTAAGTCTATAATCTGATTTCCAATTCTTTACAAACTGTGTTGGGTGATAAACTTGTAATGAGAAAACAAACAAATTAAACTGTCTAAAAAGCTGGATCCTTCAACAGATTTTTTTTTTTTTTAATGAGAAAAACCCATTGGGCAAAACTTGAATTTTCTTACCCTCCTAGTTTTGAAGATACCTAACCACATACAATATTGCATCCTTTTTAGCTGTCAGCAAAACCAGCTGAAACAGCATCAATGATAATTGAATTTATATAAAAGCTATCTATCCAAGTGATCTAGGGCCTTTGCAAAAAGATATGTAAACAAATAGAGAGCACTTTGACTGTGGGCTTTTTTTCAGACAGGTAAAACTGAAGATAGTTGGAAGTTATCTTAAAAATAAGGCCTTCAATTTTCACTTTTAATTAACTGTTAAATATGAAGAACACTGTGAATGATAATTCATAGATAAAATCACTGTGAAGCCTAGATGTAACATAAACCAAAAACAAATAAGAGGTTTTCTGATTGTTTAGTATTATTCCAGATTGAACTCATTACCAGAAGCATAAATCAAGGAAAGGTATTTATCCAGTGAAGCTGAATGTATTTGTTGCATCCTGACATTAAATCATTTGAAAATATGTTGCATAAGGAAAAGGGTAGAAGCTCAGAACATACAGTCTTGGGCTCCTGCTGTGCAGTTTGCAGGATTCAGTGCTTCTGCGTCTGTCTATTTGTAAAACTAAACCAAGCCACAGATGCAGCTCACTTTAATAGTACTGAATTAGTTATCTCCACACCCAGGACAACTTTTCTCCATTTTCTCCTTTATGCTGCATGTGCCAACAATGTCATTGTCTGCCATAGGCTTGCTCTACAAACAGATTGTGATTTGCTCTTATGTTGCATTTATTATGGGTTCCAAGTGGAAGTGGTACTAATGCGTTTCTTAGGCACTTACTATAAAAACAATTTGTCTTGTTGGCAGTTTCAGATACTCAGGAATTCTATCTACTTGTCTTCGCTTTGCAGATCATCTTTTTTTGGCACTTAAATATCACAGGAGGAACTTCCTGACTGGAGAGAGCACTTACCATATTACACGAGCTGTGCATTCTTTTTGGCTCTAGGGCTGCACATAGCAACAAGAATTTGGCTCTAGAAGGCAAAACAAAAATGAATAAATTACATCAGCAGAAAAATTCAGGTCAATATAGTTTTGAGCTGCATAAAAATCACTTGATTTTTACCACCCCTGATGAGTTCTATGGGTCCAATATTTTGCTTTTTTGTTTTGGTGGTTTTTTTGTTTTTTTGTTTTTTTGTTTTTTTTTTGGTTGCGTAGTCTTATACAAGACCACATCTCTTTTCATTACAGATAAATTAATGTTTATTTCTTTTTACGACTATAAGTCATCTTCTAGTTCTGTTCTACATGTTTTTAATTATTCCATTTTTAAATGGAACAGATATTAAAAAATGACTTATTTTTTTCAGTTGTCATGTTTTCAAAGAATACAAACCTAAAAGGAAGTAATAACACTGATTTTTACAGTCAAGGCTTCCAATACAGGGAATTCTAATTTGATAGCATATATTTTGAAAGTAATTTTTTTTTTTTTTCTGTGATAGATAATTATGGTTGTTTCAGAAAGGAAATTAAGTTCCTGCCTTATACTGAATATATAGATGAGCACTCCTTTTGAGATCCCTTGATATGAGAGCACTCCTCAGTATTAATTGATCATGAGGAAAGGTATAGAAAAAGTCATGAAATGGTATGCAAGGCATAGTTTTCAACTTTTCTATGAACTATGCCTATCTTGAGACACTGAATGTCCAATAAAGCAGAAAATAGAACTTGCAAAGTGAAAGGTCGTGATACATCACACCCCTCCCCCTAGAAAAATACTCAAAAATTAGAGCTAGAGAATGTGTAAAATCAAAGAATGGAAGAAGTAAAATGATAACTTACCAAGAGAATATAATTAGAGAATGCTGAGTGCAAAATTCACATGAAGAGTAAAACAGTATATATTAATAAAGGGTAAGACACATTTGTACAGAATCAAATTAATCATTTGCATCAGACTGAGAGGAGAAGATATTCCACTGTTTCTTTCACCTCCCTTCGTAAGTAAAACAATATTATATATCTTAGAGGTAGGATATAATATCAGTAGCTGTAATAATAACAAAGACAAATGAATGTATGGTGTCATTATCCAAGGATGATGTTTAAATAGCAGTGCTGGAAAGTAGAGAAGAAGTACTGGAAAATAACTTCAGACATGTTGCAGACATGTGGCTGAACATGTCTGTACTAGCACATATGTGTCATATGGTCTTTCTCCATTTGCTAAGATTTTGCTCCTTGGTAAACACAGCCACTTGCTTGGAAAGGAATAGCAGGTGAAACAATCACTGACAAGTGCTTTGTGGAGACATCTTACAAGGTCCTCCTCGGGAGCAGTTTCATAACACATTTGTTGGTTTATACTTAAATTTCGCATGTACTTGAATTTGGTGTACACTTAAAATGCTAAGTTACTGAATTATTGCTGCAGGAGTGCAGTGAATTTCACACAGGTGAAACTTCTTAAGCTACTGTAGTATTTTAAAATTTGAATCAAGCTAGTAAATGAATATAGTAATATTTCAGTTTCCCAGAAACTCTTTGCTGTGCTTTAGGAAGGTTCCTATTTTCATTCTGTGCATTCATTCCCTCAGTCCCTTAGAGAAATGTAGAATGGATTGTCCATTCAATAAAGCTGTGTGAACTCAGCTACTCTTCGAATCTCTAAATAAACAGTAATTCAGAACTTCACTTTCAGGTGATATGCAATCTTCATGTCTAGGATATATCATAGTGCAAAAGACATCCAGACTCTGTTCATTCAGTTTCAAGAACCTGAAAGAGACAGGAAATTTGGAAACCCTAGAAACCTCTAATCTATTAGTCCATCTTATTACTGAATGATAACCACACTTCTCAAGGTTAATTCTGCTTTTCAGTATCCTTTTACTTGGCATTATATTTAAGTGATATTTTGTGGAATGTTGTTACTTAGATCTGAGAGCAGATTTTGTTTTCATTAAATATAATGGCATTTGACTACATAAACCATAAATTTTACATCAGATGTATGCAAGAGGCATTTTAAAAGTGAAGCTTCAGAGTTTACACTGTGAATGAGGTGCAAATAAATACAAGTGCATATTCTACAGTGGAGTTTGCAAGTACCATTGTCTTTGTAGCTGTAATAGCCTTTTCTTTAGAGACTCAGTCAGGGAACTGCAATTATCAGTTTTCTGTTGATTTAGGCAGAAAATTTGCATGTGTGAACTTCAGAAAGAAGAAAGAAGTATAAAAAGTAATGAAATTCAACAGATTTCCAGATATTATATTAGACTTAGAATGCCTTATAAAATATGAAACTGCCCGGTTTTATATTTCCTGGTATTATGCATGGTGGCACCAGCTCATCCAAAAAGTAAACAGTCATTAGGATTTTAATAGTTAGGTTTTGTTTGGGGGTTTTTTTAATAAGGGTTTCTTTTTGGGAGATGGAGGGGATTTCCACATGGAGAGTACCATTACAGAGTTATTTTATAAGTAGAGACTCATTAACAAGTATAATCTCCCTAATAAAAATACTTTTTCCAATAGCTCTGTTATGCCCACTCTAAAATTTTCTGAGCAGATTAGACATTAAGCATATTTTAAAACATAAATTTTATTCATATTACTCAAATAAACTGTTCCTGTCAGATCTGCTTCTGTGCATCTCCTATATATAGATGAATACATGAAATATAAAACGTCTAGATATATTTTGACTTACTGTTTTACATCTTCAAAGTGGAGATTTAAAGAAATTAGATATCTTGGACAAGATTGTGGACAAAATACTGACAGTCCAAGGAACAGAGTGTTCAGAATGTACTTTGGTGAATCAACAGTGGTTTTTAATGTGTGTTTAAATGACACATGCACTTTACTGTGTTTGTCAATTTTTATTTTTGCTGTTTTCCTAGAAAAACATATATTTTATAGTAAATAATAAAAGATCACATGTATTTTTTTAAATTCCAGATGACTATACCATATAACCATGTCCTCCAAAAGGTCTTCCAAAGTCTCCATATTAAAGTAAAGAATTCAGCTGTTTCTCAAGTGTTGGGCCTAAGCATTAAGTGTTCTTATCCATTAATTAATTCCTTATTGAATTTATAGAAATGGTTTTGTTTTGTTGGCGTTATTTTGAATAATGTATTCTTTTTGTTTGTTATATCTTTGTTAGAAGAATCCAATTCTGCTTTAATTTCCTCCTTCTCTGAAATCTCTCCATCTCTCCTAACCCTAATCTTCGTGAAACAGAAAACATCTGCTATCCAACTTTTAAGAGTCAATCCATCAATCAATCTTTTTTCAGTTCCATAACTTTAACCCTAAGATTTTCTACTATTGCCTTAATAAATTCTAATCTATTCAATTCACTCTAATGATAAAAACACTCTGTGAAATATGTAAAGAGAAAATGTACTTTCACATAACACTGAGTGGTTTTGCTCAATATATTGTGAGCTTTAAGTCAGTTGCAGTTGAAGCTCAAAATGTTTCAGGGGAAGTTGTTGGAGCAAAATATTGAAACAAATTTACAAAGTACATAATACAAGTCATGAATATTAGCATATTTTTAGCTCTAACACTGTTCACCCTATAATAAAAGTATTTTATACTATGGCCTAAAATATCTAAAAGTAATGAAACAGCACAAGAGGTCTCTAAATTGGCTTAGAATTTTCTTTTAATGTATTGAAGTTAGCCTGAAGATAGAACTCTGTTTACGTGATGTAATATTTATAAAGGTAAACTAACTTCACAAAGTAGTACATATTTACATCTCTAAGTAATTGCTCCCAGTAATTAGTTAATTGCATTACTAGGGATTGCAAAGCATACATGAAAAATATTTTCTGCACATCCAGTGATTTACAAACTGAACCTGGACTTCATAGAGACATAGTGTACCTATTATAAAATAATTATACATAATTTATATGTACTTATTCTTTGTGCAGAAAGCCTTTTTGATATCAAGTAGCTAAAACTAATTAGTTACAAAGGCATTTCTGGAGAATTTTTTCTCTGCCTGCAAAGCTATCAATAGTGTAACAATATTGTTTCTGCTTTTACTTGCAGAGACATTATTTAAAATAATGTCATATGCAAGTTTGGTTCAATCTGAATGCCAGAAGCATAGAAAAAAATTCTGTCTATCAAGAAGATACAGAGACAATGTTGTGCCTCTCACATTTATTCTGGGGCTTGCACAACAGAAAAAAAAGAGGTTAAGAATGAAAATATTTTCTAGATTTTCTGTTAATCCATAGTTTTTTCGATATTATATTTAAAAGCACTGATGATAGTTCAGTATTAAGAGCAGTTTGAGGTGCTACAAAATGTCAGATTATTTTAATGGTACTGTGACCTCTGTTTTAAAGGTCTGTATCTCTACAACTTGTGAGTGATTATGACAATTTACTGACAAAAAAGCAGGTTACCACAGCAGGTACATGGAGCATATATGTAAATATGAAGAGAATTGTACAGTTTTCTCAGAAAGTAGGAGTATTTAAGTTTTTCTAAGTAAGGCTCTGATGCTGCATGTTCTGCCACAGTGCTAAAAATGTTTTTTTGCTGCAGACAGGGGAGTCAGGTGGTTTAGTAAGTCTACAGATCCAGATTCTAATCATGTGTAGAGTTGGTTATACGTACCTTCCAAATCCACACTGATAAGCTCCAACAAGCTTCTTGCAGGGATTAAAGCAGATTTCAGGATTACATATACCGCAACTGTTTGAGAAAGAATACTGTAACTATGAGCAAGATATGAAAAGAGTGACAAAGAACTTTTTTGAAAACTGTATTAGAATATTGCTTAAAATTCAGATCAATATTTACAAACAAAGTTCTGCCTAGGGGAAATCAAACAGAAATTAAAGTAAGGAACTACTACAATAAGAATGGCATTCGTCTAAAGTATATAATGCCTTGTATAAATAAAAACCCTCTAAACTTCCCTTGGAAATAGAATGCAAACATGAAATGAAGGTACACATATCACCCCCAACCTTGTTTTTTAACAAAAATACAAAGATTTTATTTTTTTAAGTTATACTGCGCGAAGAAGTTTATTGGAAATAATAGAGGTCATGTATAATTTTGTCTCACTTTGTCTTAAAATATGCTAGCTGTCATAATTTACTGTATGTAGAAATAAATAGCTGTTGCTGACATTGTTCCACTCCCCCCATCCCATTCAACAGTGACATTTGATTCTTACTTGGGTCCATTCTGGAAAGCCTCTCTGTTTGACCAGTTCAGTATATAATATCAACTAAACAGTAGAGAATGTACATTTCTGCTTTCCTTGGAATTCTGGAATATATTAAGGAAATAGGATACTTCTGTTAAAATTATCTGGAGCAGAAGAATAAAGTTACAACTCTAATTACCATACTCCAGTAACCATGTAGTATAGATTGAGTATTAGCATCCATTGATGGATGAAATTTTCAGGTAGTGGGCACTTGAAGTTAACTCTTTACTTTGAATGTAAAATGTGTGGGTTTGACACCTTGTGATGAAAGTTATCACTTAGGAAGGAGACCTCTGTTCTTGTCCTGTTCTTGTTCTGTTGTTCCCTCTTGTGTTTTTGTCTTCTTTATGGAAGAGTTCATATGCAATGCTTTGAGCAGAGCATTGCTCAATGTAAGGCCCATGTTTTATTCAATTCACACTAATGAAAACCTGCTCTGATTTGGTTCATTAACAAGTTTGGTAATCTTATAGTCTGTTACACCACCCATGACTTTACAGTATTTTGGTGCCTCACAACACAGTATTGAATTGATTTTCAAAATGGATTGGAGAACTGAAGAGGTAGAATTATCCTCATTTTGTGACTGGGGCACTAAGATGCATTATCTGATAAATCAAAGATTGGTTTGAGTACTTAGAAACTGATTTTTAGAGTACTTAGCCCTTCAGTTTGGGCTACTGTTCCCAGTAGCTTCAAATGCAGCTGCAGGCATCCTGTTAGCCATTCATGGTATTAATTGTACTCCCAGAAAATGAGGAATTCAAAACCTGCTGCATGAAAAAGAATGGTGTAAATGGTGTGATTCAACTGTTCTACTTTTTGTCACAAATTTTTTGCATGTCTGGACTGTGACAAACTCAGCTGGAGGAGAACCTTGAGGGAAGCAGGTCTCCACATTCCTTTCTTTAAAATGAGCACACCAAAAGACATTAAAGGCTCTCAGTCTTCAAAGCTGGGTTATTTAAAATATAAAAATACATAAATTGAAGTTTGCCATTGTCTCTTATAGCAGGCTCTGGATTTGTTGCATCACGTGGTGCAAGACCTCAGGAATGACTCAGAGGGGCACTCCGGGGGGCCTTTGATGGATTAAGGCGCTCCCTCAGCTGGTCCTCACGTGAATGTCCCGTGGATGTAGCCTTCCTGAGGCTGGAGGTTCCATAGCCAGTTTGCATGGGGCAGGATGGGTTCACCGCCCCCAGCAGAGGTTACAACACACCAAAACTTCCTCCCCCCACCTCGGTTGGGGGGAAATTTGTGCAAACCTGCTCCCAGCAAATGGGTCTCTGGGCTATGGCCTCCACCACCCTGAAGCAAACTGGAGATGATTCTTAGCATGGCTGCTGGGTTTGGCTTGCACTTTTTTTCCCTGTTTACTTGTTTACTTCTCCCCAGACCTGAGGTGATTAAAGAATGGATTTTCCTTTTATCTAATCAGCATTTGACTTACAGTCCAAAGTTCTTCAAGGAGGTTTTTGTGGTTGTAGCTTCTTTATATGGTTTTTGCTATAATGGGCAAACCCTTATATCAATGTTTGAGGCATGAACTACTTCAGTCTCTGACAATCTCGCACAAGTTCAGCTTTTGTTTCTACTTAACAGCAAGCCCTTTGTTTTGAACAAGGTCTCAATTTCTCTAGTCCTGTAGGCCATCCCTCATGCCTGCCTCAAATGATATTTTTCAAACTGACCAGATGCTCAGCCTAAGAGAGCAGTCTTCCCTTTCCCATAAACATTCCTTTTAACTAGCAAGACAGCAACCTGGGCAAGTAGCATTTTTCCCTGTTGTTCAACCATCCTCTATAGACAGAATATATAATCATAGAATAATTAAGGTTGGAAAGGGCTTCGAAGATCATCAGGTACATTGAAGTGTGTCATGAAGTGACACATCCATTCCAGAGATGGTCACTCCACCGCTTCCATAGGGAGCTTTCTCCAATATTTAACCACTCTTTCAGTGAAAAAATTTTCCTAATATCCAGCCTCAATCTCTCAACATGTAATGGCATACACATGCAATGAACTGTCAGATAATTCAGTTCATCCTAGAACTGTAGAAATCACAGTCTTCCTAGTCTTAGAGTGAGTGTTTCATCGACAAAATATGAATAAAAATCTCTTTGGTTTCAATAGATAATTTGAAGAGTACAGAGTCACAGTTTTTCCCTTTTATAATTTGGTCATTAACCTTTCTGCCTTCTACCAGTTCTGTCCCACAGCTCATCTTAGTCTACTCATTCCCTTTATACTTTCATCGAGGCTTTCTGTGTCATCACTTAGGCTTCATACAAATACATTGACTCCTCACCAGTCATCCCAATTTCTTTTTTTCTGTTTATTCTCAGATCTTTCCATGTCATTTGTATTTACTATCACAAGTTTTTGCTTTCTGTCCACCTAGTGACCTTTTCTCTTTCAGTATTTTAGTCTCATGTGCCATCTAATGAAAAATGGCCTAAGAAAGTGAACTTCCTGAATTTGGTACCAATATGGCTATCTGGACTTCCAGGCAATAGTAGTTTTCTGAGGAAAGATTTGGTCAATTCCGCATTTCTTATTGTTATCCATTCTGTAGTGATAGCTTTTTAGAGTCTTATACGTTGAGCAGATTTGAAGATTTTAATGGGATAATGACAGACATATTCTTGACAGACTTTGTAAAAATCTCTTTTCCTAAATGTGTAGCATTGCAGGTTTTTATACAAGGAAATAGTATTTAATTTTGCTTAATTTTCTTTAGACACTTTCTTGGGAATAGCGGATCTGTTTGATTGAACATTTATGGCAGAAATGCCAAAAAAAGGGCAAATTATTCCATCCTGAGTGGTTCACTCAGCATGGAAAATGTGAGTTCAGACTGTTGAACCTAAGCAAAGTTATAATCAACTGAAAATAGGAACCACAAGCCAACTTTAATAATAGGTGGTACCAACAGTCCTGCTTAAAATCTTTATGATGTTCTTGTTGTCATGGAAGCAATTGTTCCAACATAAGTTCTCATAAGATTTCATTCTTTGGTAATAAGAATGATATACTTAATTTAAATATAGTTGTGTATAGCTCAGTTTCTCAGGGTGAGAACATCAGTGCTTCAATTCTCACATCATCAGTGTAAAATGTCTTAAAAAGACGCATATTGTAGAGACAGACATACTATGGAGTAAGATGTGAAGTATGGAGAAGTTGTGAAGTCTCAACATAAGGTGACTGAAATCTGTAATACATACATATGCATACATTATATTTTGGTAACATACCATGATTTTACAAAATGAAGAAGAAACAAATTAATAAGTGTAGTTGGATTTCTTCCTACACTACTGTTATGGTAAAAGTAAATTATATTGATTACCATTAGATTTCTCTGTAGAAACTGGTGCAGGCTGCAGTGAACATCTTTCCCTTGTTTGTACATCTATGTACATCTATTGCTCATTTGTACATCTATGCAAAGGAACACTATTTCTTCTGGCATTTGGAAAAAAAACCCCATCTGCCTTTGAGGAGTTAGGTGTTCCTAACACTTCTTCAGTCATTGCACCAGAACTGTGGAAAAGGAGAGAAAATTTTTTTGATAGGCAAATAAAGAATATAGAGAAAAATATAAAGCATAAGTGAAGCTTAGTTTAAATAGCATAATACTTAAGACTTTTATTTAATTGTTATTGCTCATACAAAAACTTGATTTATAAAACCACCTCCTTTTACCTTAAAGTATAAATTCATTATCATCTAATTCTATGTAATCACAAGCCAACTGAATACAGCAGTGATACAATTTAGTTTTCTATTCATCTCTAATGTCTAACATTCCTTACACCATGCCACTGACAGCAGAATATCCCTTTACTTGCTTGCAAAGGAAAAATAAAAGCAATGCAACCAATATACATTGAATCCCTTGGCTCCAGAAATTTTCACTGGTTTTCAGAAGTGTTGCACCTTTCTAGACCAGATCTGTTTTAACATCAGGTATATATTGCAATTTTTAGTATCTTCAGGATGAAAAAAAGAAAAAAATTCCCTCCCCTCTCATATGTTCAGTGATGTCTTCTTTAAATGTTTCCTAATTTGCTGGTATTTCAATTTCTGTTACTGACGGTTACTCTGCCTGTTATACATACCTTGTTCATTTTATAGCCAAATTCACTGCAGTATTTTAAAAATTATATTGTTTTACATTTGAGTACCTTCAATAAGTGGTTTCTGAATCCTAGTCCACCTTTCCAGTTTGGGGTAGTGAATGAGTGGCTGTGTGTGGGACCAAGCTTCATAGTGGAGTTAACCCACAGCAGCTTAGTCAGGTTAGAGTCTGCATTAGTCTGCATCAGCTAATATTTTCACTGCAGAAGTGTCTGGAAGTTGCTGCTAGAGTTGAGAGTCCCCATAGCCTGGATGCCAACAAAAGAACATGAGATAGGATTTCTGCAGGTGTGCAGTGTCTATAGTACAGTTCTCAAATTTGCCATTCCCTTAACAGCATCACAGAATGGTTGAGGTTGGAAGGGATCTCTGAAAGTCATCCCATCCAACTATCCTATACATTAGGTCACTAAAAGCCGTTTGCTTAGGACCATGTTGAGACAGGTTTTGAAAATCTCCAGGGATGGAGACTCCAGAGCCTCTTTGGGCAAACTGCATGAATGCTGTGAGAGACTGTAAAGATTGATGTCTCAAGATACTTTGGCGTGCATGAGTGTGGAGGAAGAAGCAGGTCAGGCCTTACCCTGGTGAGGCAGTGCCTTGCTCTGCACCCCCATCCCTAGAGCCTGTATCCCAGCCCTGCAGTGGCTGTCAATCCCTGGCATACCAAGGGCAATGCTCCACACCTGCTTCTGGAGCCCCTAGCCCAGCTCCTGAGTGGTCAAGTGACCAGAAGTCCTACCTGAGAGACAGGCCCAGGAAGGGCAAGGGGTATTTAAAGCTGAACACATGTGAGCACGTCTTCACATGACCTCCTCTTGGAATTTCTATCTGCTGAACACTCCTGGAACCTAGAAGTTGGTAGCTGTATGTGTCCTTTTCTATATTTTTCTGTCTTTCTCTCCTTCTCTTTCTTTTTCTAATTTTCTCTTTTTGGAATTTTTGAGTAAGTTAAAATCAAATGGGCCTGGAGTTTGCTAAGCTGAATGGGCTAAATTAATGCTTTGGGATGTGTTTTATGTTGATTGAATGCTGCTCTAAACCTTTTGCCGATATCCTTTGATTTTCCGAAGTTGCCAGTGAAGTTCTTTCTGTTTTGACCTTTTTAGAATATCTTGTAGGTATTTCTCCCATGCGTCTAAGTCAGAGTGCATGAACACCCATAAGCCCTTTTAAAAGTCTCGTCGAGCAAGTATTTTTGTGGCTTTACAAGTATTCAATTACAGTATCAAATATGATACACAATAACAAATATAATCAAATATGATAGAATATGGATCATATTTTCTGTTTTTGTCCAGGATAGAGTTGATTTTCTTCATGGTAGCTATTACGGGGCTGTGCTTTGGATATGTACTGAAAACAGTGATGCCTTTCAAAGTAGCACAGTATTAGTTTTTATATACAAAATTATCTCACACCGCCCAATGTTTATAGAGATTTTCTCTTTTTCCCCCCTCTCCACATATATTTTCAAATTCTAACATGGTATGATCAACAACTGGTTCAGTCTCACTTTAGAGGTTAGTAAAGCACGTAAGAAAAAAAAAGACCAAAATCACCAAGTAACAAGTAATCAATGTAACAAGTGATCAAATAAAATTCATTATAGTAGGAAGTTTCTGTTCTGGTTCCAGTTACTCAAAATTTCTTCCAGTGTCTGCAAAAATGAAGCTCAGATAAGTACTTAGTTTGTTGCAGCCTGCAGGTTTGCAGACAGGAACTTCTGCTGAGTCCAGAGTTCTTAATGTTTCTCAGAGGTTCTCTTATAGGAATGGAAAGCAATAGACAGGCAAGCTGAGTACTAGTTGATTCCTGCTATAAAGAGGATTAAAAGTGAGGGTGGCTTCAAAAGCTAGTGCCACCAGCAAAGTAAAACTGAAAAAGGAGCAAAAAAAGCTGCAGTACAAATTGAAAAATCCATTGGATAATATTACTTTTGATACTAGAGCTTAGGTATCATACTTCATAAATTGCTCATTATCGCTGACTTCTAGTAGCAAGGTCACTGTAATGTACTTAGTGTCTGGCCACTTTATTCACTCTTAACAATGCTAGAAAAAGAAACCTAAATAAGCTGCTTTTGCAGCTGAAAAGCAATTTGCTGCAATATCAATTGAAAAAAGAAAAAAAAAAGAGAAGATTCAATTCATTGGTACTGCAGTTTTATGCTTGAACAACTTTTGGGACAGAGGAATACTGCTCATGAACTCAGAAACAATTTGAAAATAGACAGGGCAGATGTTACACTGACCTTTGCGCATTAGAATATGATAGATAGTTTGACTTACCTTTTTTTTTTTTTAACCAGATAATATTATCTCTAGGGAAATCATTATCAAGAGTGCATCTTTAAGCCATGCGTTGTCATACATTGGATATCTATATTTCTTTAGGGAAAAAAAAAATTAGTTCATTTGAAAACCAAAACTGATTTTGATACTGCTGGTGGTGTGTAACAGTATAAAGACGTTAATTCATAAATGTACATACATAAAAAAAGATGTGGTCCAACAGTAAGAAATGACTTAGTAGATGTTGGAATTGCTGTTTTTCAAATAATATACCATTGTCATTTTCATAATACTTTTACTGACATAGGTTTCCAGTATGATGCAGCCTAGCTATATTATTGACCCTCTTTAGTTTGTTTCTGTTCTTTGATGATATATATCATTTTAGAAGACACTGTCTTCATTTATGATTGAATTCCAAAGAAAGCAAAAGCATTTGGAATTCAAAGTAAATTTAGTTAATGGAGCATTTCTAATTTTACCCTGATATTTGTGTAGTTTCTCCAATGATATTCAATAACATTAATTCTTTATTAAGTGTGTGGTTTTATAATTTTTCCAGGATCTATCTATGTTGAGAAAAAACTTGTATTTGCACCCTGAAACCTAGTAGCTAGAGAATCATTTAAAAAATTCTTTGGTATTTGAGCCTCCTGTAAAAGAAGATTGCCTTTTAAATTAAACAGAATGCAAGAATTTTGTGTAACTCTTAGAACTTTCAGGGTGCAGGCTAACTTCTCATGACTTTGATGCATGTCACAGGATTTTCCTAGCTAATGAAGCAAGATCACTTGAAGAAATTCTAGTAAATTAGACAGAGTAAAGGGACACTTCCAGACTCTGAAACTCTGCTGTTCATAATTTAAAATTGCTAGAATAATCCCTGAAATACTTTTGCTTGATGAAATGTAGCAGTTCCAGGCACAGTCTGGAAACTAAAATGTAGGTCAGAGAAAAATCCCTGAATGGCAGACACCTGTTTTGAGGAGTAACCAGGCTGAAAGTATCAATAAGAGATATTTCCCTAGTTGGACTCAATATCAGAAAATTATCCCATGTTTTTCTTGGTATTGTGGACATAAATGTGCCTCTGTGTCTTTTGAATACCAGCAAACAGCCTATTTTTCTCACTGTCAAAAATGTTTCACTTAACTAAATATTAGGATTGTTTACTCAAAGGAAAAGAATTTTTAAGAATTAGCCAATAAGCATTTAGCCACATAAGCCAGCTGAATAAATATGAATGCAAAATATGCTTCCCTTCAAGTTTCATGTGACAAATTGTAATGTATTTCACTGGACTTGGAGTAGAAGACTATATGAGTCCTTCAGCCTTTGTAAAAGTTTCCTAATCTGGATGCCTTTGTAATTAATTTCTCACTCTGGAAGTTATTTGGGTTAATAAGGTTTTTCTCCCTTTGTACTTTATTTATTATTCTTTTACCCAAATAAGTAGGTGTTTATCTATTTTTCCAACAACCCACATTTTCCTGCTTTTTTATTTGAAAATACTAATTGCAATTTTAATTTGAAGTTTATGGCAGGTACTGAATAACTGTTTATGCTTAGCTGAGATATTAAGTTAAAAAGTCATTGTGAGGCACAGTGTTCTTCCTCACTAGGAAATGCTCAAGCATTTTGTTACATGCAAACTTCATAGCTCAGTGTTAACATAGATCTGCTAATTAGCCAATTTCTAAGTGTTGCAAGAGTAAGTTAACGATATAGCTCAGAGAAGACCATAGATAATGGTAATCATGATATTGGCACAAAAATGATTTAAGGAGTTTAACCCATTTTGAGTGACATTATTAAAACTAACTACTTTGTTTAATTAATCATCTGTAGTAGAAGAGAATTTTTATTTTTCTTTAAGTGCTTCCTAGATACCTAGCCGCAATTGAATTTTAATAAACAGTTTCTATATTTATATCTGCTTGTGTGCTTATGTACCATTCTTGTAATATGAATCAAGCCATATGAAAAATTATATTTTCTCTTTCTAATATCTTCATAAAGTGAAACAAATGGTTCTTAATAATAGTAACTATTGAATATTTCTTTCATTTCCTGTCCTAAAAAAAAAAAAAAAAAAATCAAATCCATTTACAAAGGGAAAAAATCCTTTTCTTTCTTTAATCTCTGATAGGGAAATCTGTACATTATTAAATAAAATGTGACAGACATATTGTCGGGAATAGGAAACAGATTGACATTACTTATCTGACCAAGTAAAAATTGCTGTTGATGCAGTTGGACATTACACATTTGGATCACAGCTAAATATGAGAAATAGATAGATGGATAGATAGATCGCTACCTTCTGCTTTTATACAGGTTAGAGCACCTTAAATGTAAGAGATGCAATTTAATTTGACTAGCAGAATTCTGTTAAAAGTATTTGCCTAACTACCTGCTTTAACTGGAGCTCACCCATGCTTTCCCCTCTTGCATTAAGTAATCAAGCACTAATTGTCCATAGCAGAAGGTGAAAAGTGAGGTTTTAGACTATTTCCTGGCTGAGAAAATGAAAAGTCGCAAGGAAAATTAAAAAAAAAAAAAAAAAAATTCAAATAGTTGGTGCAGCTTTCTAACAATTGGTTTATCAAAAGAGTAGGGATAAAATAGTCACCAAAGCACTGACTAGCTTCCCCAAATGAGAGGAAACCTATTTTACTTGATAGATAAATATCTAAGCATGGAACTTTGGAAAACAGTTTGTAGTTTGATATTTCAATTCTGTCTGAATTGCACTCTGTGTAACTAAATCTCTAATATCTTATATGTATCTAGATCTAATTATTCAAAAATTCAATACTGATTACAGCATATATACCTGCATTTACTTGTTAATTTTTCTTGCACATATTCTTAAATTATCTAATTGAAATGCTTTATAAAGTAAAAACTAATACTTCAGTAAGAAATATGTAATATGTGATGCTTATGATTTTCATGTCTAATACATTCTGTGTTCAGTCTTACAATCAATTATGCTTCTGACTAATTTCCATAAATTGTATTTATTAAATTATATGCTCAATATATTTTACAGTCTCACTGACATTATTTTGCATTTAAAATTCAGATAAACTATATCAGTTACTGCAAACATCTTCAAATAATGGCTGAATAGCTGATACTAATTTTTTATATGTGAACTGGCCATTAATTAGACAGATTCTTCACTCATGGGAGACAGGGCTAGTTAATTTGTGAGAGTAATTGTTCTGTCTTTGGGCTGGGAGAGTTAATCTCTTCACTGATTTTTCAAATGTTGTTATACTGTTACACAACTCAAAATTTTGCAATTAGTATACTGTGTGAGGTAAGAGGGCCATACCATTACATATATCTCTGTATGAGAAGAAACAGCCTCTCTGAATTAATCAAATGAGCTAACAAATTACTGTGGATAATTACAAGCATCTAGAGATGCGAGACTGCTAGCAATCAGACACTTGTAATGCTAAGAGAATAATTACATCTTGTGGTTTGCCTTGGAAAGGATTAAAAGATATTCTACCAAACTGTAGTATTTTGAATTCTTTTACTGCTCATTAATGATCATCTGGGGAGCAAGAGAAATGAAATATTTTACTAGTGTTTCTGAAAGACTACAAAGTACTTTCAAACAAGGTATTACTTAGGGAATATAACAAAGAAATTAAAAATATGAAAATAGAAGGGAATGAGAGGACTCTCCCTTAGCTTCAACTTAAATTATAAAGAGGGTTTGTGATAAAAATGGTGACCTAGAACTTAACCCATCTAGTTGATCACGGGAAGCCAGCTAATGTGATCTTTTTGGATTTCAGTAAAGCTTTTTGTCCCTCACAGGATCCTTCTGGACAAAATGTCCAGAACACAGCTGGATAAATATATCATGTGATGGGTGAGCAACTGGCTCGTGGGTCAGGCACAAAGGGTTGCAGGGAATGGGGTGATATCAGACTGGGGACCTGTCACTGGTGAGGTTCCACAGGGCTCCATCCTCAGCACTGTGCTCTTCAACATCTCCATAAATGACTTGGACGTAAGACTGGATGAGATACTGAGCAAGTTTGCAGATGATACAAAATTGTGAGGAGCCGTTGACTCCCTCAAAAGCAGAGGCCCTGCAGAAAAACCTCAACAAGTTAGAGGGCTGGGCACTCACCAACCACATGAAGTTCAATAAGGGAAAGTGCTGGATTCTGCACCTGGGATGAGGCAACCCTGGGTATGGGTACAGACTGGGGAATGATAGGCTGGAAAACATTGCAGCAAAAGGGATCTGGGGGTCCTAATCGATGGCAAGTTGGACATGAGTCAGCAGTGCCCTGGAAGCCAGGAGGGCCAACCCTGGGGTCATCGTTTACCACTCAAGGGGACACTAGTGGTGTCCCCCAGGGATCAGTCTTGGCTCCAGCCAGATGATTCCAGATGATTCCAGAAGACCCACCACAGAACAAAACTGAGCCCATCAGTCAAGCTGGTGGTGCCTCTAGGAAAACATAATTAAGAATGAGAAGAAAATTCCAAACAGGCAGAGAACACAAAGAATGAGAAACAGCAGAGGGCAACCCCACAGTCACACAAAAGAGGTGCAGGAAGAGGCTTTCCAGGCACTGAAGTAGGTATTTAACTTGCAGTCCATGAAGGACCCGCACGAGACTAGAGGGAAAATGTGAGACAGAAGGAGCAACAGAGACAAACCACTGTGCACTGGCTGCTCGCATATTTTCGCTGTTGACTCACTGAGGGGCTGAAGGGATTGAGACAACTTTTGGCAACTACAAGGAGAACAAAGAGATTCGGGGTGAGAAAGGTCTGTGTCTTTCACATATTTTTAACAACTGAAACAAAAATCAGTTAATTTGAAGAAATATTCAAATAATAAACATTCCTGATATTCTGATAGTATCTCCATAAACCTCACCTTAAGAATACGCCTGAAATATCTGCCAGAATTTTTTTTTTTTAATTCATGCCACTGAGGGCATTTCCAGACTTCCTTTGTTTATGTTTTAAAAAGATGGTCACAGCTATATTTTCTTAAATGTGTAATCACTTTGTGATGGGCTTTCTTTGGCACCATCTACTTAATATTGCTTGGTAGTCTCATTTCAGATTTCTGCTGGCCTAGGATAGAAGACTGATAGTCAGACTGTTCCTCTGGGAAGAAAAGAAGAAGAGTAATAACCATCTAAAAAGAAGCTATCTATCAAACAGTATTTAACATCTAGAGAAGCTGCTGAGTGGAAATTTTGTGGAGGAATGATTGTGGACTTGAACTGTTACTAGGTACTGCTGACCATCTTTAGAAGAATAAGACTAGTTTTGGACTTGATCTCTGCACCTAACCTATTTTTTTTAAAACTGTGTATTTGTAAGTAGGAGACATTTTTGTGGCAATATGGCTGATAGAAAATGACAGAAAATTTAGGATATCAAAAAATGACACCTTATATACTCACCCACAAATTCAAAAGTTTGACTATACATACTACTGTTGTTTAAGTCCTTCATGTCATTTAGCATGAGTGGTTGTAAATTGAGAGATACCTTTCCTGTCCATTAATTACACAGCTATCCAAAGGGAGAATATTACGGTTATTTCATATTTTCTTTGGTATTTAAATAAAACCCAGAAAGAGTTTCAAATAAATTCTGGGTTTTTTCTCACTCAAAATTCCTTTGTTTGAAGACATGATAATATATCAGATACTTTCTGAGATTTGAATGTGCTGTCAAAATTGCCTAGCCAAAATAAGATATTCAGTGAACATAATAAGATATTAAAGTGATTCCTTTAAAATTATATAAAAAAACAAAGATTCTCCTTAAATTATATACAAGAATAAATAAAAGTCTGGTTCTAGGATTCTCATCTTAAGAGTGGAAAAAATTAGGTTTCTGAATGTGGATAATTTATGAAATTTTTCTAGATCAAAATTACAAATATATTCGGAGCTTCCTTGAAAGGAAAAAACACATTCCTTCTATGGTAAATCTCTGTTGCATCACAAGTTGAATCATTCTTGTAAATTTGTAGCACCCAAAATTCAAATAGAACCTGGATGAAGACTTCTGCCTCTGATAAGAAAAACAGAAAATTAAGAAAAATTGATATCAAACTGTCTGTGGAGTCTGTGAGAATCTACAGGAAAGAGGATATCTGAGGACAGGGGTTCTTCAGTCTAGTAAACACATACACTATATGGTTGGGAATTTGTATTTATATGCATCTTAATTTTGTCTGTAAAGAACAAGATTGATGTAATTATTTCTTTGTCTGTTTCTGGAGGACTGTAAACCTATGTTGTTTTTGAAGAGAACACACTGTTCTGTATTACACTGATTGAGACATATTCGTGAAGCTAAATATTTTTATTGAGATAATTTCAAAAGGAAATCAGCTGACTTTGTTTAGAATGGCTTTCCTTTCAGTGGTATTTATAGGCATTTAATTATTTCTAGGTCAAGCAAAAAGTTCATTCTCTATCCTGACAATCTTAGGTGATTACTGGGATACAGAATACATGGAGCTTGGTTTAGCCCTCTTACCTCAAAACTAATTTTCAACTTTGAGCAGTGAATGGAAAAATGTGCCATCTTACTCCTTGGGCAAGGATTTGTGTTTTCAATTTGTCATCTCATTTTGCATGTAATAAATTAGGCAGTTTTCTAAAGAGCATATATGGATACTGTTCTCCATGTAAACTGTGCCTCAATTCAGCTAACTCAGAGCAAAGAATTCTACAAGGTAGTGGTGTATGAGAGCCAAAGTGTCAATGTTTACTTCCTACACTCTTTCATCTATTTTGGGGCATTGCTAGAATGTCCTCTGCCAGCTGAATACACACTTACATATTTAGTTAATCAGTGATTCAGATTTCCATTTGTTTAAATCCTCTGAATGGCTCACTGTAGGAGCTATTATATATGTCTGATAACAGAGAAAATTAACTGTGGAAGTGTATTTGTGACTGTTCTCTTTAAAAATATTTTTTATTTTAGGAGATTATTTTATAATGTAGTTCCTTGAATGAAGACTGCCTTATTACATGGATTGATAGAAAACTGTTTCAAAATATGCTATTGAAAGACTGCTGGTTTTTTCAGAGTGAGGAAATTCAGACACCCAGATTCACTTTCACCCCAAACTTAATGCTTGAATCAACAGCCTGCAGTGTGGGACAGCTATGAAGGGGAAGAAGAAAGACAAATATGAAAAGGCAAAGGGTGATTTCCAGTTTTACTGTTTAATCTGTCACTACATAGTTAAGAATATAAGATTTACGGGAAAGAATGAGAGGGAAAGTGAGAAAAAGAGAATAAATGTAAGGAAGTATGATACTGCAAACTAGTGGCTAGAACATTTTGGCAGGATGGAAAACAGTTATTCTCTCTGCTGCTAAGATCCTTTCTGAATTTTATTCAATTTTATTAATAAATATAATACTAGGGAAAGATTTTTTCACTAAATTCTGAGTAATATGACTGAATTTTGGAATAATAAAAGATAGGTCCATTTACCTTTTTCTACATAATGTGGATGGCTTCTCATGCTGACTTCACATTCATTCAAGACATCTCTCTCTGTGAGGAATTTGCAGACCTGTTTCTAGATCAACATTTTGAATCAACATGTTCTCCTGAACGCTATTTGCTTGCTTGATGTGGTCCTGTGAGATGCCAGCTTTTTAGCATTTTGTCTAAGCATAATGCTCTGAGAAAATTTCATACCAAACAGAAGCAAGGTCCTACCTGTAACAAAGATGGATCAAAGAAGATCACTCATCATATACTACTGAAGAACCAGTGCCTACATTTCTGTGGATGGATGCAGGATTTGAACTGTATCTAATATTCCAGGTGATAGATAGTCCTGATAGATAGATTTTCAGTCTGAGATGAAGTTTCTAGCTTTCTGCCTCTGGCTAAATCCACAGAATGACTGCTTTCTGGAAAGCAATTACTGAGACATCACGTGTATAACAAATTTCTTCATTAGAAGAACAACTCTTTATTAATAGCCCAACTTTGCTACTGAGTTGGCCTTTACTCAATAAAGTGATTGCAAAGAGAGGTTCTACTTAAAGTGAAAATTATTTTGGCCTACCTTGTGTCCATTAGCAAAATAGTTTGCTCTCTTCTAATCAACTGTGTTTCTCTTTCACTCTGTTCAAGAGAAAACCTTACCATCCAAAACCAAATGAATCAATGATAAAATTTTGATTTCCTCTCACTGGGGAAATACCCATATGTTAATGAAAAGGTTGAAACAAAAATTAGAATTGAAAAATAAAACAGACTTGTCATCAGGGATGTTATCTCTATTTCAAAAAAATTAGTAGGAAAAATGTTTGAATAATACGGGAGTGAGAGGGTTTTGTACTACACACACCACATTAATTTTGGAGGTTAATTAGTAGTTAGTGAAAGACAGATATATTCACAAAAGCTGTTAGTGAACCATTTAATCCATATATCATTTATTTTGCTTTTCATAAGATCAGTTTAAAACCATTTGAAGAATTTTAAATTCATACGATTATTTTTTGTATTTCTTTCTTGTTTTGGCATTAGACTACTTAAAACCACTTGGTGAAAAAGATTAATAGGCTGTTGTATTATAATATGACAGCAAAGTATACAGACCACTGCTGTGCTTAAATCTGATATTGTCTAGACCAAATGTTTAGTTGGTGGAAACCAGCATACATACAGATATGCCACCTTGGATTAAACTGTAGCAGATGGCTGCTCCCATTAGCTACTGCCTATCTGCTGAAATGTGTTAAGTAATTATTTCAAGGTTTTTCAGACTTTTTCAGTGCAAAGTGAAAACCTTCAGTGGGGACCCAACTTAGATGCTTCTATACAAATGCATATACTATGGGGAAGAATAAGAACAGTTAGAGATAAATGCACACCTGTAGGAATATGACCTTATTGGCAGCATGGAGACCTGGTGGGATGGCTCCTCAAGAGCAATGCATCCCAGCAAAGACAAAGTCAGGCAAAAGAGACAGGAGGCCTGCATGAATAAACACTGTCCTATATGACATCCTTGTCTCTGAATTGAGGAGACATGGATTTGACAGATGGACCAGTTAGAGGATAAGGAATTGTGCGGATGGGTGCACTCGGAAAAGCTACAGTCAATGATTTGATGTCCAAGTGGAGACTAGAAACGAGTGGCATTCCTCAGGGGTCAGGATTGCATCTTGCACTGTTTGACATCTTTGCTGGGGACATGGAGAGTGGAACCGTGTGAAACCTCAGCAAGTCTGCCAGTGGCACCAAGCTGTGTGGTGCAGTTGACACACTGAAGGGAAGGGATGCCATCCAGAGGGGCCTTGACAGGCTTGAGATGTCGGTCTGTGTGATCCTAATGAAGTTCAACAAGACCAAGGGTAAAGTCCTGCACCTGGGTCAGGGCAAACCTAGTGCAAGCTGGGCAGACAGTGAGAGAAGTGTGACCAGCAGGTAAAGGCAGGTACATTCTCCCCATCTACTCTGTTCTCATGAGACCCCATCTGCTGTGCCGCATCCAGCTCTGGGGTCCCCAACATAAGAAGGATGTGAATCTGCTAGAGCAAGTACAGAGAAGGGCCGTGAAGATGATCAGAAGGCTGGAGTATCTCTTCTATGAAGACTGGCTGAGAGAGTTAGGGTTGTTCAGCCTGGAGAAGAGAAGGCTCTAGGGAGACATTACAGCAGCCTTCCAGTAAATAAAGGGAGCCTACAAGAAGACAGGAGAGACACTTATGACAAGGGCAGATAGTGATAGGACAAGAGGGAATGGCTTTAAACTGAAAGAGGGTAGGTTTAGATTAGATGTCAGGAGGCAATTCTTTGCTGTGAGGGTGGTGAGGCACTGGAACAGGCTGCCCAGAGAAGTTGTGGATGCCCCATCCCTGAAAGATCAGGCTGGCTGGAACAACCTGGTACCCTTGCCCATGACAGGAATATTAGAATTAGATAATCTTTAACTTATCTATGATTCCAAGATTCTATGATGTAATGGAAAATACAATCTGAACATTTTTCAAAATAAACTACTAAACACTAAAGTAGACTAAATATAGATTAAATTAAGAACAATATACCGAGTACATAGTTCTGGCTAGTCTCAGAAGTTTATTTGTCTTTATCCTTTTTTTTTTTTTTTTCCCAGAGATGAATATCTGTGTATTTGAGGGTTCTACATATGACTAAAGAAACTATGAGAGAACAGGTCATGTACACTAAACAATTTGAACTTGATCAGTAGACCCCATGTAACTCCATTACTGAGACAGAGGACTGAAATAAATAAAATAAGATACAATGTTATATACATTATCAATATTGCAAAATCCACTTCTTCCAGAACAGTTATCAAAAAGATTATGATCCCTTCATTTTGATTTTGGCAAATAATAAATATGTCAGATGGAGGAAGATAGTATGCCTTTACTGAAGTATATTAAAGTGATTCCTTTTAAATTATATAAAAAACCAAAGATTCTCCTTAAATTACATAAAAGAATAAATAAAAGTCTGGTTCTAGGATTCTCATTTTAAGAGTGGAAAAAAATTAGGTTTCTAAATGTGGATAATTTATGAAATTTCTCTAGATCAAAATTACAAATATATTTGGAGCTTTCTTGAAAGGAAAAAAGCATCTTAGTAGACAACCTACAAGTACAAGAGACAATATTTTTTTTTTTCAGGGGAAGAATTTGTGAATTTTATTTTATTTGTGTTAATAAGTATAGAATAAGGAAAGAAAAATCAGACATTGATTGACTGAGTTGTGGAATTAAAAACGAAATAGTTTTGGCCTCAGGAACTTCATGCTTCAAACCAAGATTTGAATATGAACGTTGAGGATGAGATGGTTACGTTAGACAGAAGTATAGGAGGCAGTTTTACAAGTTATTAGCCTTAGAATACAGGAATGTATGAATGTCTGTGGTAGGTGTGAGAGACATCCCTCTCCTTGCAAATGTACCATTTCAACACTGACTGTATATTTATCTAGGGCAGAATAAGAACAAGCCAACATATGATGCTTCATTCTAATGTTTACTGTTCTCTAACTCTCTTCAGCTCTGAACTTTCTAATCCAGATAAAGAGCCTGCTTTGTATCTTTCAGTGAATCTCTTGCATGTGGTCAGGTCTGGACACTTTCAAACTTAGTAAATTTTTGATCTTTTCTATATCCTGTGGCAATTTCAACTTCTTGCATGAAGAGTTACATTTTTAAAAATCTGACTGTTAATACCTTACTGATACATTCCATAAAGTGAATAAGCTACATCCACTCTGTTTTATCTACCATTTTCTGCTTGTTGGGTTTTCAGCTGGCAAGAAAATGAGTTACATGGTTGGTCCTCATACTGTAACTCCCTGAATATAATTTTTGTAATTCCTAGTAAAGGGTCACAGGATTTCTAATGAAGTGACAGAGCAGTGTGTCAGTCAGTTAGCCTCAGCCATTTTGGCTTTTTTTTTTATATTATTTTTTAGCAACCAGCCACTCAACACATCTGTTTTAACTTCAGTTCCATGAATTCTTGCTATGATAGAAGTCTCACATCTACATTGTCATTACATAAAACCATTTTGTTAGAGTCATAGGATAATAAAGAACCAGTGGCTACCCAGGGGCTGTGAAAGTATAAAATGTAAGGATTCACCAGAGGGCTGCAGGGAGCAATCCTCACCAGCCAGTGCCTGCCCCATCAGCTCCAGGGAACTGTCCTGTGCAGGTCACAGTGGATTCCAGACAGCTCTCCATGGAGGGAAATAGTCCATCATACTTCAAAACTTCAGTCAAGCAGAGGACAACATGTTATTTCTTTTCAGGCATGTTTGAGGAAGGACAGCGGCTGTTGGGGACAGGAGAAGCAAGAAGGACACAGGGGACACAGGACACAGAGGAAGATACTCAAAATTAGATACAGGAGAAAGTATGTGAAGACGAGTTTCTGGAGAAAGGGGAGGAAGAATGAGGGAAATGAGTGGAAAAAGAAATTTTTTGGAAAATAGATAGAGATGAAGCCCTGAAAATGCTTTTTGTTGGAGAGGGGACACTCCTGATGGATTGCATTCTTTGTATTACACATGCTGGGGCATGGACACCTCTGAAGGGACTGTGGCCCAGAGACAACCAATGCCAGAGCAGGGGAGCAGTATGCAGCAAGAAGTAGTAGCAGAAGGAAATCTCTGTGTACTGTTCCCAACTTTCTACGCTGCGTATTTCCTCATCCAAGGGGTTTGGGGCAGCTGAGTGTAATACATAGTGAAAGCAAGATTGGTTGAGACGAAAAGGGGAAGAGAGGTGCTGGACTGAAGCTGAATCTGGGCGAGAGAGAGAAGGCATTTCCCTTAATATTTCATTGCTCACTATCTGAAAAAAATAATTAAAAACTGATAATTGGCAATAAATTTATTTAAACGACATTGCCCGAGTTGAGACTGTTTAGTTTGTTACAGCCAGCCATGGTGACCAGAGTCAGCACAGAGCTCAGGTCACCAGGCAAATCCATGGCACTGAAGCAAGGCCAAGAACAAGCCAGGATCCTGACGCTGAGTCAGGATTGGCTCCAGTGACAGTGACCAGAGCCAGAAATAGGCTGATGTCCTTGGAGGTTGGTGGTGACAGGGAGGGCTGAGGCAATGTTGAGACATCATCCAGCACATGGGTCAGGATAGGCCTGATAAGGGTAACTGGTAAGACACAGCCCTGGAATGGCTGGACAGGGCAAGGGAGTGGAGGAAAGACCAAGGGCAGGCTGGTACATCAGTATGAAGGCTTGGACCTGTCTCAGGAGGCAGGGCAGTGGTGGAGAGTTTTGTCAGTTTTGTCAATTCTTTGACAGTTGAGGGGAAACTTACTGGGACCCAATGAGAAGGAGGGCACTGTTAGAAAACACTGAAAATAACCCCTAAATGGATGACAACACTGAAGGAATTGTGCCCTTCAGGACATCAGTAATTTCCTGTGATTACAGCCCTTCTCTGATTGAGGAAGATTGATCTTAGGAACTAGATGGACTTTATAGGGATGAGTGTAACAGTTGAGAAAAGATATTTTTTCTTGTACAGCAACAAAAAGTACTATTATTAATGAGGTTTTCTGTATTCATTTAGAGTATGATTGCTGGTATTATTATTGCTTGCTTTATCCTGGTTATATTGTTTCGTTTTTACAAACAAAAATTCTTGGCTGTAAGTATATGTATTTAAAATATTTATGACGCATTTCCTTTTGCTCATACTAAGATTTTGATCTGGATTGTTTTTCTATACTTTTGATCTTGTTTCCCTCCTCTTTTCCATTGTTATTTTATTCTTATTGAGGAGAGTGAAACAGAATTTTACATACTACTGAAAATGCAGGATAATATTGGGTTTGTACAGTGGAAAAAGTATGAGACTTTATATTCTTTTTTTTTTTTTTTTATTTCACTAACTCCTAATATCCTGATTTGCTTTTATGACCACTACTAAATATCAAGCTAATGATTTTTATGATATCTGCTTTTGTAACCCCAAACCATGCTTCTGAGGGGTTGATTGTCAGCTCAGAGCTGATCATTTTTTATGAGAAGTTAGAGTGGTTTATTAAATTTTTTATTAGAATTGTAAAGACAATTATTATTGCCTTTAATCTTATCTTTATTCATATTGAAGTTCATCTGCCATTTTAGTACCTAATTTCTGCTAGTTCCTAGTTCCTTCTGCAATTACTTACAACCAGACTTTATCCTTACTATCTAGACAAACTCCTGTCACCAGCAAACTTTGTCACTTTGTCACATTTGGTAAACTGTATATCAACATTTTCAAAAGTCATCTCATTGTAACCACAAATCACTCAGTGATTGCTGGTCACCAGTAGCTGACCTCTCTTCCCTGTGAGAACTGACTTTTCCTACCTGCATTTCCTATTTTTCTCTAAATAATTTAACATTGCAAAGATCTTTTATGTCATTGCTGATCAGTTTCTTTAAAAGCATCTGGCAAGAACCTTTTCAAAGCCTTAAGAAACTAAAGAAGACTTTATCCATTAGATTACCTTTATCTTGTAGGATCTTTGAGAAAGCAATTTGATTTTCATTAATGTTCACAAAAAGCCATAAGGTACTCATGAAATTTTCTGATGATAGAAAATTGAAAGTTAATACCAATACAGAAGTAGTACAGAATATCTGATAGAATTAGATGATCTTAGAAATTGGTTGAAATATGGGCGATCATCTGTTTATATATTAAAAAAAAAAAAAAAATTCTCCTATAAACTGGGATTTTTCTACTTCAAAAGATCCAAAATCAAAGAAATTAACATTCTGACCAATTACAGAATGACTAGAGTGGCAAGGCGAGAAGGGGAAGAGGGGTGAGAGGTGGCACATATCAGAGGCTCTCTCAGAAAATTATTTCTGTTATAGAAAAGGAAGTACCAATGACATTTTACAAGGTATTTGTAAAATCCTATCTAGAATATTTTGTATAGTTCTGGACATATTTTTTTCTTAAAGATGAAGGTTACCTGAAAGATGGAAACTTTATTTTATTAAAGGCAACTTATTGAGCATAGAAAGTTTGGTAAGGCAAAATCTGGGAGAGGATTTGGGAGAACAGGTATAAACTTTCTGTGACCAAATATGGCTCATATGTTTCAGGAACATATCTAAGCATACTGTGAATGGGATTATTTCATGAAGTCTTTTGAGATAATAGGGCACATAGTCTATTACTAGAAAATGTCTGCAGTTGAAAGATATCTGTGACCTTTGAGTAAATGAGTGAAGTAGAACTATATTTGCTTCTTCCTTCCCCCCCCCCCTTTTTTTTTCTCCTTCTTTCTCATAAAAGTTTACATATATTTGCTTGAAGGTATATTTTTGGTTCAATGAAACATAATGATAAGGAAACCTGGGGTGGGCCATATTGTGATTCAGCTTTGGAGTTTGTTTTGTAATTCTGAAATCACAATTTACTGAGATGCCCGAAGGTGACAGGAGAGAATGAGGAAGGATCTCAGCAGCCCACTGGCATGTGAAGGTAACTAGCAGTGGAGAATATTCTCTATGATGTGTTAATTCATTCTCAATAATAAAATGATCAGAATTTGAATTACACTATGGAAAATATAGAAAACTGAAATACTTAAAGAGATAGGAAATAAAAATGTATTCATAACCAGGCGGAGAGCATAAAACCCACCAGGAATAGCATAAGTAAAGTTTATTTAAACTGGGGCAGTCAGAATATTGTCGATCAGAAAAAACATATTTTCTTCTAGTTGCTCATATGAATATAGTTATACTTGTAGAGAAATTTTTATTTAGGATAGGTTCTATAATAATTACCAGTTATAATATAGCCATCATCATGTTAAACTTATTTTTTCTAGACAGTACTTTACTTCAGCCTTTGCATGCAGTTTACTCTATTTGCATGTTTATGGGGTTTATTTACACATTGCTGAGGCTGAGTGACTTACAAATCAATCTCAAATCTGAGATTTTGTGTGGACAAAGAAACTAAGTGGAATTTGACACAAAGTGGCATCCTACCACTTACAAAATATACAGAGGAGAGAAGGAAAAATAGTCACACGAAGAAGTAACAGGGAAAGAGCATTTGATCTTGTGCCCTCTGCCGTAAATGTAGAAAAGAAAAAATGTGAACTGAAGAATGACTTTTCTCCTTCTTGCCCCTCACATCATCTCTTTCGTGTGAAGTTTGATTTTTAAGATTTTTCCAATGAGATTGAGCTATAAGGATTTTCCAGAATTTTATGATCAACTGCAGAAAACTAAACAAAAACCTGAATTTTTCTGTTTCCTTCCTCTTCCAGCTTCAAGGCTCTTAGTTGTGCTCTGCCTTTCAATCAGAGGCAAAAAGAGCATCATGCAAAATGTAATGATGTAGTCTGGCTGCCACTCTGTAATGGGCTGTGTGACACCCTTTGCCATATTTTAATATATGTCCTTCATTGCTTCTCTTTTATACTTTTTGCATTTTTAATTAAAAAATCTTTATGCCCATTTTTCTACATTAACATTTTCATTTCAAGGATATTTTCATGTGGGTATCCAACAGATGTGTAACGTTCCTAAAATCTCTTAAAATTATGGAAACATTAAGAAACCCCACTGCACTTGAGAAAATATTTTAAACAGAATGATGATCACTAAAGCACTAAAGGTAATATGTAATTTAATAGACTTTAAAAGAGAATAATGTGAGGGGCAAGTATCTGTGAGATCTGCCTTTTCTTAACTGATGCGTACAATGGCAAAGTTCAGGACACAACTACCTTTTGTAAATCTGAGAAAAGGTTTGTAAAGGAGGGAAGAGGTGAATGCTCCTACCCGTAACCAGGGAGGAAAAGTGTTGCCTGAGATCCAGTTAGGAGTGGATTCTTGTTACATTACTCTCACTAATACTTATATGATGGTGCTACCATAAAATAGAGACCAGCTAGGTAAGAGATACATCGTGTAAATAGAGAAAAATTAGTCCCAGATTAAGTCCCTATAAATAAGATAAAATAAAGGATTTGCTCGCAAATCTTCTTTAGCTTGGCAAAGATCTAAGTATTTTCACTAATTCTCATGTAGCTGGGAGATAATACGTGCATACTGAGCATATATGCATCTGATTTAGTCAACTCTGTTGCTTTCTTGCAACATAATTGACAGAAGGCTGTGAGGAGGAAAATTATGGTATGAAGATTGTTATAACTTAATGAACCTTGTGAGTCTGATGTGCTGTAGCACTGAAAAAGAATGTATTTGAACATGAAAATACGGGAAATAACGTATGAGGTTTAGAAATTTTCTAAGCTGTCACAGAAAAAGGCAATGATGTGCCATCAAATATGTGTTTCTTCAGGCAAATGGTGAAGATAGTTATCTCTAGTCTAAGCAGAAAAAAAAAATCAACTTTCTCTAGTCATATTTTTGTAGAGTATTTTGTGAGATACTGTGATGGCCTCTTTCTAAATATTCAAGTTCCTATAATTGCTTTATTGAAAACTATTTTGTTCTACAGAAGTCTTCTTTGACTCATTTCTCGTCCATATGGTTTCCTGACACACTCAGATTTTTTAAAGGAAATTGGCCTCTCCCATGTGTGTCCCTTGTCTACCTCTTTGGAAAACAATAATAAAAATACTAAATTGCGTGGCTTTTTAGGAATTGAAATAGAAGAACTGCAGTCTGAAAGGACAATTCATTCCAAGAAGATAGGTTGGGGATCAAAGCCTGCTCTTATTGCAACTATGCCTAAATGAACAGCTTCAAACTTCTGCCAGCCCTTACTTGGTATACTACTAAGAATGACTACTGAGATCAGCAATATATTTAGGTAATTTGAGCTCCTAGACTCAGAAAAACCAATCATTTTACTACCTATGTGTGTCTACTCTCTTTCAATATTGTTTGTTTTCATTTGTAAGGTAGAATGTTCTCTTTTACACCCAGTAGAGTGTAGAAAATTCAGTCAGCAATCTTTTCCTGATCCCTGGAGCTCATGGCACACAGGAGGAATAATCTGCAAATCTTGCTCCTACTAAAATTCATTTAAGCGAAAAATACTCAATAGATGTGGGATCATGACTTTTGTATAATGTATTGTCAACAGCAGCTTGAATGGGACTCTAGCACATTTTCACGTGTAATTTGTATCTTGTCTCCCTTTTTCTGGATAATCTGCATCACATAGAGGAAAAATATTTTTTTCTTTGAGAGGCAGGGGGTTACAGTTCCTGTTGAGTTTACAACTAATAGGTGTTGTAAGATATTGCCTTGGAGTGTGATAGTGCCGATTAGAAATATCTTACTTTTGAGAAGAGGAAGGACTCCCACATTCCATTGACTTTCAAACTCAGCAGGAACGTAGAGCCAGGAGCTATTGTTTCTTTCATATTTACCTCTGTCTTTGTCCTCATTTAATAACACTTTCATTTCACACAGAGAAGACTCCTTTTAGGTTTTCTGAGCTATTACCATAAAGATTGCAGAAAATCCTAGGAATTTTTTGTGAAAAAAACTTTGGCATGGAAACATCAAAGTGAAATGAATTATGAAAAGTTTCAGCTATTAAAAATAAAATGAAAATAAATACAGTGAGGATGAATCAGGGTTGGGAAGATGGGAGGAAGTGGCATTAAGATAAAACTGGTGACTTTCTCACAAGGAAACAGGACTAACGAAAGGGATGGTTATGCCTTCCCCACTCCCCATGTTTTGCCTGTAGCCCTCCTTTGTCAACACCCATAACCTTGTGTCTGTGCAGTAAGAGGGATAAACACACTAAAAATTAATCTGTCATTATGTTGGTTTAACAATCAGAACATAAACAGTAGCTCACGGAAGTCTAACAAAGTCCATTTGGAAAACTGTTTCTGTTCAGCAATGGTAGATCTCAGTCACAGCCCTTCATTCAGTAAGGAAGGCAGCAGCTCAAAATTAACAGCAGGTCATAGTTTGACTGTGGCCAAATGCCAGGCACTCACAAATTAATACACCCAGGGCTCATGAGTTGAGATAAGGAAAACTGGGAGAAAAGACACACTCAAGGCAAAAACAGGCTAAACCTTTTATTTGCTAATAGAATCAGAAGAGTAAATAAGAAGTGAAATAAAACCTTCAAAGACACCATTTCTCCACTCAACCCCCTCCCTCCCTCCCAGCAGGTG
>VZRN01004656.1:584791-624394 GCA_013397935.1 Dasyornis broadbenti | reverse complement strand
ATGGCCTGCAGAAGATTCTTGGCTCCGGTGTCTGGAGCTTCCCCTCCCCCACCTTCTCCACTGACCTTGGTGCCTGCATTGTTGTTGCTACCCCTCACATATTCTCACCACCTTCTCTTCCTCTGACAAAAAGAAGTGCGTGCCCCCCCTACCGTTGTCTCTTCTTAAATATGTTTTCACAGAGGCATAACCAACATCTCTAATTGGCCCAGCCTTGGCCAGCAGCATGTCCATCATTTTCAGAGCCATCAGGGATTGGCTCTGCTGGACATGGTGAAGCTTCAAGAAACTCCACACAGGAGCAATTTTGTGGGCTCCTCCCACTAGCAAAAACTGGGCCAAGCAAAACTAACACACAGTAGAAATTGGACACAGCTCAGAAAAGAGAAAAAAACCAAACTTGATGAAAGATTTTGACAATTGAACCTGGAAAGAATAGTTAAAACAGAGCTGGGTTTTTACAGTCTGAAGAAAAGAATGGTAGGGACAGTTATAATGACTATCTATGCAAATGTAAATGGACAAAATAAGGGTGAAAGGATCAATTATTTTCAATAGCAAACAAGTACAGAATGAGCAGTAATGGAAAAAAAAATAGTAGTAACATTTCATAACCTTTGATGTGTTCCAAACCCATGAAGAACTAATTTTTACATTTCTCTGCACTAAGTGAATATTAACAATGCATTTTAAACATGAAGATACTGCGGTAAAAATGTTTTCTGGCTTTCCTTAGTTCAATTAATGAAAAGCCTAAAGTAATATTGGAAAAGGTTTGTATTTGTTTTCATTATGAATATATCAGTGCTCAAGATTGAATCCAAAGAGGAACTAACCATTCTTGATTGTTGAATTAAACACCTACACTCCATGTATACTGAAAGGAAATCAAGCACTTCACAATGGATTCCACAGAAAAGAAAATAAAAGCTTACTTTCTAGAAAAGAAAAAAAAAGGACTGCCTAGAGTTATAGTCCATAGAAAGAATATAAAACCCAAGGATTTCATGTCTCTTACAGACCCAGTTTCTTTACTGGAGCTGCTCAGAGATGGTATTTTAGGTTGACAGGACAGAGTCTTTCCCTAAAGGTGAATCCTTTGGAATTTAAGTCTTAAGGACTGAAGTCATTCCATTTGAAGCTGTTCTTCAAAGAATATATAATATTCCTCAGAAGGGAAAATGAAAGTTTTATGTGGAGATTTACATACAGGGAAAAAATGTAAAATAATTTGGGATGTGCATGTTATAGGGCATATATGTTCATATGCAGAGATATTTTCATATTTGGAATGGAAGTTTGCCTCAAACAAGGTCAAAATCTTTTCCTTGTCTTCAAAGGTGCTAGGAGTTGTCTTAATTATTGTCTTAATCAGTCTAAATAATGTCATTAAAGCCATTTTTTAAGGTATGTGTGTAGGGTCCACAGAAGTGTGTTAGATACTTTACAGTCATGCAAGAATATAAGGTGTTATTTTGAAGTACCTTCATTTTAAGTAGAGAGTTTGCATAAGGAAGGAAAAAAGAAATAAAAAGAAAAGGTAGGATACAATTATTTTCCTTTCCCCCCACACTTTAATAATTTGCTCTCACTTGTTTGGTTTCACTTAGCTACTTTGGAATCATATAATACTGCAGGGACTTTTTCTTGAGTATATAAAAAAATAACAATATATTCAGACACCATCTCATTGCACATTTCTGGAGTCTTAAAGTCCATTAAAGTAACTTTATCTTCAGCTGATTATCATTCTCTCTACTTTATTATTTCCCCAACCTATGCTCCTTACTTCACCATGCTTCAATTTAAAGTTGTTCTCATTATATCTGTCTGTATGCCTTGTCAGGGACTGTTTTGTCATGCCACCTGATTAGGATTTTTTTATAGATTAGACCAAAAAGAGGTTCCATTTTGAACCCACTTGATGAAGAAATTGAGATTTTTCTCACTTGTGCATTCCTTGGATGCAGTGCCAGTGCATTAAATGAGAATTAGGACATTGTGAAGTAAAGACTAGGCTAATTTCCAATACTCTTTCAATCTCTGTAAATTCTTTTAGTACTTTTCACTATAGTATCCATCCTTATGTCAAGAAACTGCTTGAATCCTTGAAGCATAGGACTTCTGTGACCTTTAAGCAACAGTTTAAAGAGAACTGCAGACAACTGCATTTACCCAGTTATTAGTTCTAACTTGATTTTAAAAAGCAGAGTATGTAGCTTTTAAAATTCTTAATAAAGAATTGGAAGTTAAGTTAGTTAATTCTTACTAGGCAAGAAAAAATAATGTTTTTATTACAGAAATATATATCTGATTTGAGTTATTTGAAACTTTTTATTTCATGCAAGGTACTAGGAGACATAATGTGGTCACAGTCATACACCTGATATTGTTATATATATTATGGTATAATTAATCTTGTTAACCACTTAGCACTGAATCATTGATCCTGTAGGTTTAGTCAGGGCGGTTTGAGTGCTAAGCATAAATCCCGGAGAACCCATTGTGGACAGGCTTTTTCTTACGCCTGTAAAAGTACCGTAAGTGGCTGAAATGCTATCCAGTTAATGTTTACAAAGATATGCTCAGAAAATTTTCAGTTGTGGCTTTAATTCCACAATATAGGAAGTCACAGCTAAAGACCATCTGCTGTGGAAGATAACAATGAACTGATGCTGTCAAATCTCACGAGCAGAAGAGGAGTGCTGACCTGCTGAACACTAGAGGAAAGCAGATGTAGTGAATCTATCTGTGGCCATTATAATCCCTTGCCTGCTGGACAGAATTGAAGTAATTTCTTTAGAGGCCACAGAAGTTGAATCCTCTGATGTCAAATCACTAGATGACTCCACTGTCATTACGCTGTCTAGGTAGCATGGTCTTTTAATCCAAGAAACCTGTTGTAATGAAGCTAAGTAGATACTCCTAATGCTTATTAGAAATGTATCTTCCTGTACCGGTGTTCTGTTCTCCTCTTTCCAGTTGTACACTTGTTATACAATGTTCATTAATCAGTTCAAATTACTTTCAAGTTGCATTTCCAAACTTCATTAATATTATGAACAAATCCTTACTTACAGAAAAGATGCCTCTTAGTGACCCTGGCAAATCATATCCTGATCTCCTTCATACCGTGGTAAAGGTTGGCCACAGCAGTAATACCTGTAATTCACTTAAAACACTCATAGAGAGAAATTTGTAAAAATTGCCTTTTTCTTTTTTTTTTTCATAATGATTGTACTGTAGCAGTTTTGCTTCTGTATTGTAGCATACTCAGCTTTCAAATCGTTTAAATCAAAAACTTTGATAGCCTTCTGTCATAGTTAAAAATAACTATTATTTTTTCAATTACTTTAGACTGGGAAGCTTTATATGTCTACTTTAATAAGTGTGAAAATTCCACATGTCCAAACACATCAACTGTGAAATTTATTACAATATTTTAAGACTCAGTGTTTATTGAGAAGGAAAAAAAAGCAACTGAAGGATAAGGAAAAACATTGTGAGAAAAATAGCAGCATTTTCCTTGTCTTGGAAATTTCTGTTCATATTTTATTTACTCGGTGGTTTTTTTTGGAATTAAGTTTTGTGGTTCTAAAGGTTTAGTTACTTTGTCTCGTGGTTGAACCACAGCCAGCAACTAAACATCACACATCTGTTTGCTCACTTTCTCCTGGTGGGACGGGAGAGAGAATTGGAAGGGTAAAAGTAAGAAAACTAGTAGGTTGAGTTAAAGACTTTTTAACAGGTAAAGAAACAGCTGCGTGCTCATGCAAAGCCAAATAACAAATTCATTCACACCTTCCCATGAGCTGTCAGGTGTTCAGCCATCTTCAGGAAAGCAGGGCCACTTGGTCATAATCAATGCCTTGATAGCCGTTTGCTGGTTGGTAACAAGTAGAGTATGTCTGTGTTGATTACTGTGTTAATATTATACTATATAATCAATAGCAACCTTGATGAAAGGTTAAAATACATCTTCAGCCAATCTGTGAGTGATTCTAAAATTGGAACAGCTAACACAGCAAACTCTGAAGTTTCAGTCCAAACAGATCTTGACAAGAACAGATCAACAGAATTCTGCAGGAAGAGACTGAGAGAACTGGGTTTGTTTAGTACAGTGACAAAGGTGCAAACCAAATGGCAGACCACAACTTCTTGACAGAGAGTTAAAGACATGATGGAATAAAGTAGAAGATGGTAAAGGCAGCATTAAAATTATTGCATGGAGCTCAGACTGAACATTAGAAAAAAAATGGCATTTTCATTAAGAAAGTAGTATAACACTAGAACAAGTGTTTTCTAAGTCAAATAACTTGTAGAATCATCTGTCTTGGAATAGCTTAACAGAGAAGCTCAAAAACCAGTTTTCTGAAGAAATGAACAGCAACTAAAAGAACCAAAAGTTTCTTATCACTGGTAGAGCGAAATTAGAAGAGAATGATATGATACAGCACAGAGAACACAAGTACAAAGAAATGGAATTGTATGAGAAAAGAAAGGTATATCCTAAGAAATTCAGCTTGATACAGTTGAATGTGTTTGGGGAAATAGAGAGAAAAGATGAGGGAGTGATATAAAAAAGATGAAAAGAATGATCTTAGTGGTTATGTGAACTGGAGTGGGCTTAGCATGTCACAGGCTGTGTAAGAGTTGAAAATACCTTACACATGTAGGACCAATAAAGGAAAGCAAATGGAAGACAATCACAGTCCTAGAGGCATGTAGGGATTATGGTATCATTATCACAACTGATAAATGAAGAAAACAGAAGCTCCTGTAGAACAAGAAATGACAAGTTAACTTTTGACATAAAAAACCAGCTTGCTGATAGGCTACCGCTGACTGAAAAAGATCACAGGTTTCTCAAAATAAAAATAACATTTTAATGGTTTACACTTTGAAGTTTCTAATGAGACTGAAAACAAAAAATTAGTTTTAGGCCTTCAGAGGTTTGTAAAAAAAATTGTTTTCTTTTTTTTTTTTTTTAATACAACAATGAAGCAAATTTATTAACTATGAAAAAATCTTTAATTCTTTGTCCTGCCAGCAGTGTGCGGTAATGTAAGGTATGCAGATTAATTAAAATAACCTATAGACTTTCTTCTTCTTTAAAATAATTTTAAAAACACAGAGAAAATTGAGGATAAGAATAACCAGATCACATTATATATTATCACTTTCTGACTACATGTGTATAGACAATCTTCTAATCTGATTAAGTAGACACCTATGAGAAGACTTCTTACTGTCATTGTGCAGTTCTAATGAGAGCAGTTTTAACAGAAAAAAAATTAGAATTTTGTAGTTTAGAGATGTTTTTCATTTCCCTATTAATATCTCTATTAATATTTGTGCATGTTACCTCTATTAATATTTGTGCATATGTGTTTTTTAATAAGTAAACTGGTGTTGGAAAATAAGAACAGCATGGTTAATTACTTATTTTTGGTACTCTTTATAAATTATCTTTTTAGCGTAGCAACTCTAGTGCCAACAATTTAAGCAATACTTGTTGAATACCTCAGATTTGACAACTTTTATTCTAGTTGTGTCCACCAGAAAAATCTCTTAGAATCTGTACATTTTATTTCCATGTCTGCAAAACAGAGGTAGCAGTTTTTATCCCTGTATGCAGTTTATGATTATGAGTAATTTACAATATAGGACAGAAACATTGAAAACTTTTAAGAAAGAGCTTGATAAACTCATAAACAGATTAATTTACAATATAATTTATGGTAGCAGGGGAAATAAGCTTCACCAGTTGGCTCCCTAGTGCCCTTACTTTACAAACAACTGTAAGCAACTTGTGTGGTTTTGAAGAGAACTGCAAAACTCACAAAGCCTGAAATATAAAGATAAATTTGCAATATAAAGATAACGTAAGTGAGGTAATGTGTTTCCATGACTTCTTTCTGTTGTGTTTTGCCTTTATTATTAGTGTTGTTTAGTTCTGAGAGATTTGTTCATTGACATTACAGGTAAGTTTGCTATTGTATAAGCCTGGATAGAGATACACATCTATTATGAAGGACTTGAGATGTTTCTTATAGCTCTACAGGTGGCATAATGAGCACAAATTGGACAGAAAGTAGTAAAAAGTTTGGTACTCTTACAGCAACCAAGGAAACAACTCTTTCTTTGTGGTGTTTTGGAGTGAATATTTCTTAAATATTGCATTTGATATTAGAAGCTACATCCCAAAAGAGATATTGACAAACTGAATGAAGTTCTGAGGATAAGAAAAAAAAACAACAAAAAAACCCCCCAACAAACCAAAACCAAAGAAACCCCAAACTCTAGATCAAGGAGATGGAGGGATTGATTTCTGAAGAAAGATAAAAGAAGAAATGATGTACAGCTTTACTCAGCAGTGATAAGGGGCAGGGAGAATTAGCATGCTACAAATAGCTGATGGATTGAACTACTAATTCAGAGACAAATAATTTAGTGCAGGACGAGATGATGTAGCTAGAATATTGGCATTAAACTGCAGAAAAGAATTTGTAAACTGAATGCCAAGACAACCATTGCAGAGTACATATGCTGACCTTCTGATTAGATCGAAATTACAAGACAATAGCAGTTGTTACACTACTAAGGTTGATCTTTAACTATTTATATTAAAAATATTACAGAGATACATAACAACACTGAGTCAGAAATGAAGACCTTTGGTGATACTGCTTTATTTTGTAATCCAGTTAATCATCCTGGACCGTATCACGTGAAGTATTGCCAGCAGGTCGAGGGAAGTGATCCTTTCCCTTTATGCTTTATAATAAGTTAGTTCCTTTGTTTCTTTTCTTTGTTTTAGTAAATTGCTGCAATAAACCTACACACTTAAAGGTTTCATGAAGAAGAATGAAGAAAATAGTAAAGGATAATAAAGACATTTTGAAACATGAAGAGAGGATAGAAGCTGTGTGAAAAGATCATTTGGATGTAAAAGTCCAGGTTAATACTGCCAGGGCCCTAAGGACAATATCAGGACTTACTGTCCTTGCCCAGCCTCACCTGGGGCCTCTCTGTGCCCGTGCCTGGGGCTCTGGACCCCATTACAGCCCACTGGGGCCTTCAGTCCCCGTCCCAGGGCTGGCCTCCACGTCCCCACAGTCCTGACCATCTCTGGACCAAGCCCACCTGCTGGTCCATGCCCAGGCCCAAAGTCCCTCCCCATCCCTGGAAAGGTGCTCCATGGGGCACCTGGAGCTTCCCCCAGTCACCCCACTCCACTTCTGGCTGGGGCAGTGGGACAGGCCCTGGCTGCCCAACCTGGGGATTCTCCAGGGCTCCCAGTTGCCAGCCCACAGAGAAGTGCAGGCTCACGCTTCTCCATAATAAAACGTATACTCAAGAGAGCAACTTGTAAGTGGGTGAGAAAGGAGTCTTCTAAATCATAAGTCATTTGCCTCAGGGAAAAGAAAAATACTCTCAGCTGTTACTCAGCTCAGCTTCACAGACAGCTCTCTCTTTTAGATAGGTGACACATTGCATGCTATTTTTCTATGACAAGCTAAATTTTTCTGTGCTTTTTTTCAGAGCAGCATCATATTTTCTGCTAACATGTTTTCTATAAACTTGTAAGGACTTCTTGGAACTGCATTGCTTAAAAATATGATGTTTTCATTCACATGCATAAAATATATGTACACATCAATAAGATATATGTACTTAGTTGATGGGAGATTGATTTTTCCCTTTTTCCTTTATTTATGTTCTCTGTATTCTTTCTACATGTATGTGGCTCTCTAGCCTGTTATTGTACTAATGGATAGCTAGTCCCAGTAGTTTTCCCTACCCTTTTCCCTAGACAGAAAGACAAAACATATTCCAGGGCCCTTATCCTCTCTTGGTTCTCCCTGGCAACCAAGGTTGAGACCAGCTCTTCAAGATACGTCTTCATAAACATGGTTTAGTTCCATCTGAGGGAGGAGGACTTAGAGAGGGTTGAACCTGGGGAAAAGTTACCTCACCTCTTTTGATCCTAATTGGTGACTTTTGTCAAATATGCTAATTTGCCAAACTTATAAAACTGTATTCACCCTGTGGGGCGTGGGCTTTTGGTGGACATTTTTCCATATTTGGCCCTGGAGGCCTTCGATAAAGACCAGCTTTTATATTATCTCTGCTACTAATATCATCTTGAAAGTGTGTTTTTTTCCATTTCTAGGGTCTTTAAGTATCATAACAGTAAGTTTACGTTAGCATTGCATTTACATTTGCAATGCCATTGTGCAAAAGTTACAAGTTACAAGTCCTTGAAAAAGTGTTCATAGCATCAATAATTCAAATAAGTTTTGAAATTTGCTATGGAATGTACAGAAACCTGTCAGTATTCTAACACTTGAATTTAAAATGACCAAGATTATTGAAAACAAGTAAATCATGCTTTAACATTTTATTAATTCCACTTTTTCCCAGCTTTTTGAGAACTCTTCAATTTATTGCATTGAATCAGTGTCCTTTGAAAAAGACCTGATTATGTTGCCCTTGCAGTTCCAGAAGTCATATTTTAAAAAGGTCAAAATGTTTATCTTTATAACAGAAAAAGTCATAGCTACTTATTGGTCTTGAAGTTGTTTCCTGATCTGTTCCCCTGATGTTAATTTCAGTGCTTTGGCTTTATTATTCTCTTTTTCTTATAAACCTGAGGTATATGCTTTTGATGTATATAATTCAAGACAAATAAAAATCAAACCGAATAGAAATGAACTCTTTGATCTTCTAAACAAATTGCTAAATAAATCTCTTTTCCTTACCTCTAGTTTTTTAAAAGGACACTGGTGCTTTCGAGTTACTGGCAGAGCAATTTGCCCCTTAGATACTTACCTCACTGCTCTTCTGGAATTACTGTTTTTCTCTGTTTGTCACCAAAAAAAGGTCAAACTTTGGCCTTCTAAATGATGACCACCTTTCCAATGACCATAAAGGAATCACAGATTTTCCTTTTATAATTATTTTAACCTCTTCTCTGGTTTATTCTTGAATACTTTGATTGTTAGCTTAGGGAAGAAATTTCTATCCCTGCAGAGCATGGTCCCATGCACAGCTGATAAATGTCCCAGCTCTACTTGTAGATGCATGGATGAAACATTATAGCAATACTATAGAGTCTTTTAAAGTGGTTTTGTGTCTAATGGTATTCAAATCTACTATTTTAGTTACAGATTTGCTGTTGGAAATCCTTGGTCTCCCTTTAGATGCTTGTTCTCCTCACTAGTGCCAAATGCTGAACTGGTTGTTGTATGGTCTTACTCAAAAGGTAATGGCTGAGATTTTTCTGGGAAGGTGAGGGTGCAGAGATAATGAGATGGATATATATATATATTTAAAATTAATTTCAGTTTCTGGTTTAAGAAGCATACAGGAAAATTTTTGACCGCATTAAATTTTTGAGCTTTTTTTGAGATTAAAAAGATTTCATGAGAGACCTGTCATGAGAAAACAGTTGCCTTTATCACAATGAAAGTATTGGTTTTACTATTTGGATGAAATGTAGAAATTTAATTTCAGTTAATGAAGCATAAAACACTAAAGGCCTGTAACATATTCATTTTGGTAACTTTTGAGAAGATATTTTGATATTTATCTGTCTTTACAAATTATTAACAAAGTTACTGTAATCATAAAAGGATTTGATTAAATATTTATAAAGTTCTTTTGTGTTATAGTCATAGTTTTAGAATTGGTGTAAATGTAAACACATTTGACATATAGATAATGCAACAGGACTCAAATTATATAGCAAAAACATTTGTAATGTCATAAATTGAAGTTATACTTAGACAAAAACAATGTTTTTTCATCTTACAATCATTTTTTTTCTGTCAGGTCAGAAAGCTATTTATTTTAGTATAAAAGGAATAAAAACTTAGTGGGGAAATGTTGCTTTTTAAAGAAGTTTATTTTCATAATAAATTATGCTAACTATTTTTCTTGACATCTTTTTATGTAAACCTGTCTTTTACAAAAATTTTTTTTTTATTTGTATGGTGAGAAATAGAGTAGCCTGTTTTAGAAAAAGAAAAATTACACACCTCAGTCTTTTTTGTGTATGAAGTGTCTCTGTCTTAGGTATGAAGTTATTAGTTGCAGCAGTGGCTTGGTAGCTTTTGACATATTTCTTAAACCAATATTTAGTCCAATGTCCTAAATATTAGGTAGTAGAGGTGACAGTTAGACTTGGAAGTAGATGACAGAGAAATGGAAAGGCCCTGTGTTGGAAAATCAAGAGCAGATTTTTATTCTTCTTTTTCTGTATTGCATTTAGCAAAGTATTTTCACGATAACTTTCCCTATCCCATGATGGAATAAACCAGTAAATAGTTCAAAAGGGAATTAACTCTCTGCTGCATAAACTCTTTTCTCTGTATTAACAAAACTGTGTCAGTCAGCTGGGTGTGAGGAGTCAACTTCTTTGTATGGTATTTCTAAGTAACATTGCATTTCCTCTTGTACATCTTTCACAAGAGGAGAACTCACATTATGGCCATCTAAGAGTTTGCTATTCAAACAAACACTAAAATGATTTTGTTACTTTCCCCATAGCCTTTTTTTTGCCTACTGTCCAAACAGACAGCTGCAACATTTTTTCAAAAATCTCATAAATATTTATATTACTTGTAATTTCTCTCCCTGTTATTTGGACAGGCTTTAAATTAAGTCCAATCTGTTAATTTTACCCATGAGAATTCCAGCGGAAGTGGGACATAAAATTATCTTGTGAATGCTAACAAACCTTGGACTTAAGCTCAGTCCTCTGTTATTTAACATTCCTTGGACTTGAAGAGTTCTCAGTATTATCAAAACCAGAATTTTGCATAGTAAACAATACATTTGGAGTTTCACAGCTGATCTAAAAGAAGTCATGTTTGCATCTACACAATGTTATATTCATGCCTGAGGAAAGAAACCTGATAGCACAGGCTGATTTTGTTTCTGAGTCAAGCTTGATTAGAAACTTGTTTAGCTGCATTCCTAAGTTTTGATATCATGAAGAAGCCTAAAGACTGTGATTGTCAGGGCTCTAAAGGTGCTCATAGGTCTTAACAACCCTGACCAGCTTCATCTGTGGTTTCCAATCACACTATCTGCCTTGAGTCCCAGAAGCCTCACTTGAGCTGAGGTTTGATCAACTGGTCCTCTTTCTTGGCCTAACACTGAAGCACACTTGTCCTGTTTATGTTCATGTTCCCTGGATGGACCTTGGACCTGCACTGTAGGTCACTTGTCTCCTGAGCGGACCTCTCACATATATGTTATATCTTGCTTCCAGCCTTGTCTTTGGTCCTGTCTTCTGCTGCTCCTAACTGGATCCCTGGATAAACTCTGTGCCTGGCTCATCTCCTTGCTTTGTCTGGGACCAGTGCTGGATTCCATTATCAGCTCACTGGCTGGTCCACTTTGGTTGGGAAGTGCACTGCCCTGTGAGTGCTCTGAACACTCTTGGTTGCTCTTTCTTGTGGAGCGGCCCTGCTCTTTGTTCTTCCCTGTACTGCTACAGTGTGGTGATTCTAAACAGGGAGGGAGGGGGGTGGTAATGGTAAAAAACCAAACAAACTAACCAAGCCAAATCAAAAAAAATTCCATGTTAAACTTTTTTTTGGAATACAAAAATCTTGGTGTGTAAAGAATTTGGGGAATGTGTTAATTTGAGGGTACGTGGCATTTGGCCAGGCTTAAACCATGACACTGGTGAACTTCACCTTGCCTGAAAAGGTAAAAAATCGATGCACCAGCTAAGGGCTAAGTTGTCTAGTATTTCCTGTTTGCATCAGTGAGATTGTTCTACTGTGTGAAAAAGAAAATCAAGCTTTACACTAAGTGTCTGGTATTTTTAAGTGAAGGGTTTTAAACTGGCGGCCTGCTGTTATCATTGTTCCTATGGCTTGTTGAGAAACATTCTGTTTTTACCCTCTCATTTTCCTGGTAAAGATGTAATTTTATATTGTAGTGTGTAACTGAACACTCTAGAGACTTAAGTCTTAAAAGTTGAATAATATTAAAAAAAAAAAAATCTGAATTCTTTAACCACTAAAATAGTATTTATTTTTACAGATAGAGAATATTTGCTCTGAGAGAGAGCTTGAGAGACACATTTTACTAAACATTTCATAAGTCTGGTGATTAAAGTATTCATATGTTCCCAAGACCATTTAAACCCTCAGCTTCCTAAATAAGGCGATTTAATGTTGGGCTTCTTACCTGCTTGTGTACTTTTTGAATCTGGATGCTGTCCTGTATAGAAATGTCTCCTTGTTTTTACTTAAAACTCCATCCTGCAGCAGCATAGAATCATTTACACTAAAAAACAGCAATAGCTAAAATGCTTTCTCTCTCATTTTTTTTCTTTCAGACAAATGAACATTTTTCTAATTGAAAAGCTGCTGGCATGAAATGTCTGACTGTCCCTGATCACTTAAAATACATGTTTGAAAAGTGAGATTACTATGGACTTGGAACATTTATACATTTAGCAAAAGTGTAGAAAAGCAGACAAGCATTGCTCTCTGTTTCAACAAATGTTGGCAAGATCAGTCTTAGCTATCTTTAATCAGTTAATATATTGGGATTTTGCCAAGATTTTTCAGTATCAATTGTTGCTTTAATGTGGCAGAAGCTAGGAAAAACTCCACAGACTGAAGCAGCTTCTGAATTATAGGTCTGTTAAGATACTAAAGTTAATCTCTAGCATACATTTTTACAATTAGATTCAGTACACTTTTATAGTTTTCCTATAAATGGTTGCCGTTGATAAAACATTAATAGATATTCTATCAATTTAATAATATTCTCTCAACATTCTGAAGCTGTTAAAAGCAAGCACACTATATTTTTGGAACATATTCTATGTGTTCATTTTTGTACATCTGTTTATAATTTGCATTCCTGACAAACAATATTGGCTATACCACAGACTTGAATCACAACTGCATCTGACTGGCTATGGTGCTCTGAAACATCCTTTGCTCCCACTTTATTTTTATATTGTGATATTGTATTGCATTAGAAGCTGATTTTGCCACATGAAAGATGTATACCATTTTCTATCACATACATCAAACTTTACACAAACCAGAATTATTGTATGAAAGTATTTATAAGTATATTTCATATTTTTTTAAATAATATATCATGATACACTTATAAACACCACTGCCAGCCCCAAAATTCTGGGGCCACCACGACTTAATAGTCACACTTATTAGCTCTTAAATAACTCTGTAATTTGGGGGGAAAAGTAATTACGTGAATAGCCAATCAATTGGTAAATGTTATCATACTAAAGTTACTGCTGTTTTGGAGACTATGAAAGCAATACAGTTCAGCATGATAGCTAGGCATGTTCACTTAGCATGTGAAAAGGGTAGGCCTAATGCTTCTGCAGGCTTAATTTGTTGCTCCTGGAATTAGGACAGTGGTTTTAGTTACATAATCACATAAAAATTAAGGGATCATTTCCTTGTCTGTTTGGATTTTTTTCTGATAAGACTGTAATTTACTTCATGTGTTGTACTTTAAATTCTTGACTAATAACTGAAAGACTGTAGTGTTTTGGTTTCTTTTTTCTTTAAGGATGCCCTATAATTATTATTCTTTTGTTAGATGACTCAGTTATTTCTCAGTACTAGCAGTTTTTACAGGGCAAAATCACCTCCAGAATAATTTTACACATTTATTTAAAACACTTGTTGGTGCCTCTTTAATTGTTTGTCCAGAATTCACCAGGATTGAATATAAACTTGAATGCAGTATACTTGAGTACTTCCTATTCAGAAAGTTGTAAAAAAAATAAAGGAAATTTTATGAAACCACTTTTCAAGTATATTCTGCTGTGCTTAGAGGAAAGTTTTAGTTATTGAGCTTTATAACAGTAGTGGTTGTACTCTAGCAATGTTATCACACTTATGAAAGTGTCTGAACTCAGAAAATTCTATACAAGTACAAAGTAGAGTTAATATTGGAGAAAAATGTAAGTATGAGAACATATAAATTAATAAGTAAGGAGGTTAAAGTCAATTAAGTGCATCATTTTGATCCTTGTATAGATAGAATGGGTGGTACAGAGATTCTGAAGGAGTACAGTATCATTAAGAGTTTATTAAATTTAAGCTTACTTACCTTAAATCAATCTTCCTGTGATTACAGTACATTTATGCAGTTAAATGATATTGAAAATTTCCAAAGAATTTCCAATCAGGTCAGGTTAATAATGACAGAAAATGGCTGTGCCAAGGCACGTGTTTTGTCTTCTCTTTTTCAGTGGATGTTATCAAAGTAAATGCTTCAGTTTCCAATGCTGTCTCATAAATATTAATAATTTATGCAGTTTAAATGTAGTATCCTTTGATTTGTCCAACATTTTTAGGTATAGTTTCTTTAGATGGTTTGAGTGAAAAGCACTATTCTTTGTAATGCCTTTTGTAAATAAAATCATTCTGTGTCAATCTGAATTAGAATTTTTTGGAATCTAATCACAGTCCTCATAAGGCCATCCAGAAGATTATCTCAGGAAATGTCCTCTGCAGATGTGGGACTTCTCTAATGTTTAGATAATAAAATATTTTGCTTGCCCTAAGGTGTAGCAAGTCCTAGTGTAGAACACTGTAAAATGGCCCATCTGAGTAACTGGTCTCTTTCTACTTCTGTGTTTCTTTCTCCTACTTTGCTCTGTAGCACTTAAAAGAACTCCTGAGGTGTCTTTATAAAGTAATTGGTATAAATGGAGTGTACCCAGAAGTCATACAACTATATTATTCCTTGACTATTTTTGCAAATCCTCCTTTGACTCATGTAATCACACAGAACTCTCAAAGTAGCAAAAGCACCCAAAATAAAAATCTCCAGATGTTCCATATCAGTCAGCTATAAGCAGCAGTATAACTATTTGTGGGTATAAGGATGTCATCTTGATTAATATACTTTACACGAGAATAGTTTAATTGATCTCTTTAAATTAAACTGAATATTTAGGTGAAATCAAAAACTTAATTTAATTTTTTCCTGAGTAATAGATATTCAAAAAGGCTATTAGTGGGAGACCACAGAGACCACAGCTGACATTATACACAGTACATACCTCTGGTAAAGATAAATTTTGGCAATTATAAACATAAAATTTGTTTCATGGTTTGCAATCTAGAATAAAATCAGAGGTGATGAAAGGTAAAAATTTAAAATGTGGGATAGATTGCAACAATGAAAGTGTTAATAAGAAAATTATAAAAGTTATGACTTATTCATACTTATAAAATATATCTTTTTCTAACTTAAGAAAATAAAAAGCCTTATGACCATTCCACAAAATCTCTGCAGTAAGACAGATTCCTGAGGCTCATTTGGTGTTCCTTCATTCGTAAAAAACCTGAATTCTTTACAGCAAAGTGCAGAGGAATACATCTGTCAATATCAGGGGACTGATTGTTCTAGTATTTGCTCAACATAGCCTGTATCTTCATTGCAAAGGCTTGTCCCGAAGGAAAGCTACACACGTACCTGAACTTACATTATCTGAATAAGAAACTCCATTCTGTAAGCATCACTCAGTTTCTTCTATTACATTTCAGAGTGCTCAACTTTGGAAAAACATCAGTTGGTTTTCTCGGCATCTGTGGATGCAGCCTATTTGGTCCAAAAAGAAATGTATATCCTATCTATTTGTCATATTTGCTATTACAATATGATGCTCCTCAACTAGCAACAGAACTTATGGACTATTCCATCTGAAATGATTCCTGGATGTGTCTGATCAAGTCATACTCAAGCACAAGGTCTAAGAAGTTAAACTGAAATTTTTTCGTAGTCAAAGGCTGTAGCTTTTCAGACTTTCACATTTATATCTAATGCTTTTCTTCTACTAATTTGAACCAGACCATAAAATTTAGAACACTCAAGTTATGTGCCATCAGTAATTTTTTTTTTCTTCAGATAGAAAGCTATTCCTGTCCTCTTTTCAGGAGAAAATTGAATTTTATTTATACTGAAGGGACTGTCCTTCTTCATACTGAAGTGAAAGTCTTGTGAGAGTAACACTGAGAGCTGGTAATTTTTTTTATCTGGTTAATTAGACCTATCTGAAAGACACTACACACTAGGAAGTGAAAGGCTGGCTATATCACATGGTATAAAGATCTTATCAGCACAGTTCATTTGAAAATAAATGAAACTGAGAGCCCTTGCACCAAGGCATATGTCTGTCTTTGGGTTATAGTAAGATAAAGAGTGCAAGTCTGAAAATGAATCTCTAGCAAAGCCCACTGTTGGTTTATTGACACTATCCTTTGCAATTTAAAGACCAAATTAATGTCATTTGATACAAAATTATCATTATTATTATTTTTATTTGTTATTTGCTTGAAACTTTTTGTATTCCTATAGACTTTCCTGTGGATCTACTTACACGAAAACTTGATTCCAGGACTTCTGACTTAAAATCTTACACCTCATTCTGGTAGGTTTCTGCAGCCATTGTGAGGGCCCTGAGTGCACTGGCGCGATCTCCAGAGTGTTGCAGACTGCAGCCCTTAAAAATGACCTCAACAGGAGAGAAGGGCAGAGAATCATCTGTAATTCAGCAAGGGCAAGTGCAGGGTCCTGCACTTGGGGAAGAGTAACCCCATATACCAGCACGGGCTGGGGCCAAACTGCTGGAGAGCAGCTCTGCAGAGAAGGACCTAGGGGTGCTGGCGGACAACAAGCTGTCCATGAGCCAGCAGAGCCCTTGTGTCCGAGAGGGCCAATGGGATCCTGCGGAGCATCAGGAAGAGCGTTGCCAGCAGGTTGAGGGAGCTGATCTTGCTCCTCTACTCAGCCCTAGTGAGGCCACATCTGGAATGCTGTGTCCAGTTCTGGGTTCCTCAGTACAAGAGAGTCAAGGAGCTCCAGGAGCAGAGGCAGTGGGGGGAGACATAGGTGACTGAGACAGAAGCATGTCTCTTTTGAGAAGAAACTGGGAGAGTTGGACTTGTTCAACCTTGAGGCTACTGAGAGGGGAATTCATCAGTGTCTATTGGTATCTGAAGGGAGGGTGTCAGCAGGATGGATCCAGGCCCTTCCCAGTGGTGCCAAGCAATAGGACAATAGACAATTGGCAGAAACTGATGCACAGGAAGATGCAGCTAGGTATGAGGAAGAAATTCCTTACTGTGCAGGTGACTGCACTCTGGAAAAAGTTGCCCAGAGAGGTGGAGTCTCCAGTACCAGAGATATTCAGGAACCATCTAGATGCAATCCTTTACAACTATGTCTGAAAGTGAAAAGTTTAGCAGTTGTGTTGTGTTCTTCCTCTAGCAATATTTGTGCTTCAGCAGACAGAGGTGGAAAGGTTTGGATTGATCTGAATTACGGTTACTGGTTCTGATCTATATTTTAAAAGATGTTTTTCTCAGATGAACTTCTGCTTTTTAATTTAGTTTGCTGAATGTTTGTTCAATAAATTAATATGTGTTAAGCTATTCAGGAAGTGGGATATTAATTCATAAGAAGCCTCTTCTATGGTCCTCTTGAAGATAGTGAGCAATCTGAGACTGTTTTAAAAAGCAGACAAAAATGTAGTCTTCAGATCCTTCAATGAGATGTTGAAAATGAGTTTGTGTAACTTTTTGTCTTTGATTTTCCAGTCAAAGTTATGGTTCTAAACTATTTAGGAAGCTGCAACTCTTGCTTATGCTAAATCACTGCACAATCCATATTAATTTTGTCAGTCAATGAAATCTGAGTGAGCTATTTGACATCTGCACTACAGATCTCTGTTGAGAGAGATCTGGCCTTTTTATTCTAATGGTTTAAGATTCACTATTCCCAAATCTAGTGTGATAATCTTTAGAAATTTTAATACTATGTGAATATTTCTATAAACTGGGGACTTTTTCAATTTATATGTTATTGTTATTGTTTTTGGTTGTTTTTTGTTTTTTGTTTTTTAACAGGCAGATTTCTGTCAAGCGCAAAGGTGTAGTGGAAGTAAAACCACATAAATGTCCAGGCTTGAAGAAATTGTTAAAAGCTCTTCTCTGGGACATTCCCACCCCTACTGTGTGAACAAATCTTCCAGCAACAGGTACAGTGCTGCTCTTCTAGAGGCTCCTGTCTAGCAGATCAGGCTGCCAGCTGGAGAGATATTGTGGGAAACCCCTGGTGAGCAAGTGCAGTATTTTATAATATCCTTCCAGCTGGCAGACTGCCTAGGATGGTATTTCTGTGCACTCTTCAAAACACTTTAAGTTTATTAAGATTGCAGGCAGCAACCATGACAACTGGTAGGAGCTATATTTCTCTAGTGCACTAGAAAAGCATATATACAAATAAATGTATATTGTGGGAATATACAGGTCAATCCAATTCTCTGTTGTAATTTCAATATGTATTGAATAAGGTGGTAGCTGGCATCTGAGCATTACAGCTTAATCCAGGTGGGAAGGCAAATGGAACAAAGCTTTACACTAATATTTTTGTACCTGTTTGTGTGTATCAGGTGATATGTTTTGTGGTGCTGGATCATACCGTTATGCTCCTATTCACACATGTGAACTACAGGAGGGTCAAGTGACACTTAAAGGTCATAAATGATAACTTAATGAATTGCTATTAGCATATGAATAATTTTCTGTTTATTAAAACCTAAGAGCTCAGATAAACAAGGTCTCTTGATGGATCTAATAATGAGTAGCCTGCTCTGTGTGCTGTAGTCAGATCCTGTAGAGCTGTGCCCTCCTAGTGAGAGCAGTGCCTGTGCTGTGGTCACTTTTTGTTCATGGCTCATACTCTGTGCAGCAGCCTCCTCTTGCTGCTCTCTAACACAGACAAAAATGATCATAACTAGTAATGTGAGGAAAAACTAAGTAGATAGCAAAAGCAAACCCAAATAACAACTGAAAGAAATTAGTTGAACTAAAAAGGAGAAAATTAAAGTATGTCAAAGCCAAAACAAAATTTAACAAAAAAAGGAAAAAGTGGGAATAATGAGCAGTATTTAGAGAAAAAGTCTTTAGCAAAAAGCAAATGAAATAAAAAAATCTAACCAAACCCAGGCAAGGGAAATTGAAATGAAAAAGTCTAATTTAAGCACGTAAAAATAGAAAAGAACTTTTCTCACAGAAATCACAACTTATAAGTCAATATTTTCTATAATTTTTCTGCCAGTGATTTTAACCATCACAATTTTAAAATCTAGCCTGTTGAAAAAAAAATCTGGTTTGAGTAGACAGTAGCCTGGACAATGTTGTTTACATACAAAAAAATTAAAAAATTAAATTGAGGTAATGTGATTTTGATCCCATTCTTAAATATGATCCACTTCTTGAGTAATTGAGTTTTCACTTTTATACTTTTGTATATTTGTAGTATACTGTAGTATACCAATAAATAAGTAATCCTCATACAAGCAGTGAAGAATTTGTTCCAAGAAATTACCCCTCCTCTCACTACATTAAAAAAAAAAATCACTGTATTTGATTTGCTGATGATATAAAGAAGAGGGCAGGAAAGAAAATGTGATTTTAGCTATAGTCAGATATAATAAGACTGAGAAATTCTAGGACTACCCATATACTATTTTAGACTCAGATTAAGTACGAAACAGCATTAGCGCTTTCTCAGATCCATTTACTGCCTTGTATATCCTTGGAAACAAGGGTACATTTTTCCATCATAACCATGCTCTCATTGTTAGGACAAGACCAAATCCAAATATTTTATCTTGTTTGGAATGTTCAAAGCTGAATACTTGCCTTTTGTTCTCAAAAAGACATTTCTGCCTGTACAAATTTCTTCTCGGCTGTTTAGAGTCTGTCACCTCTCAGAGTAGGGAAAAGGATCTCTGTGTAAGGATACCTAGGCTTTAAGCCTTTTATACTAGAAACACCAAATGACTTAAATCTATTTTTAAAATCTTTCTTTCAAGAAAACAAGTGTTCCATTTTCCCCTTTATGTAGTCTTATTGCAGGGAAAACTATTACAGAAAACTCAGAAAGTGAATTGCAGCCTCATGAGAGATAGCTGAGAATTGAAAAACAAATGGCTTTTAAGACTTATTAAATATACAGTCTGCTATCTGTTTCCTGCAAATAATTAAAAAAACAAACAAACAAACAAATCCAAAATGTTTTGATAACACCAAAACAATTTGGAGTGTGGTTTAGAATATGTTTGTGTTCCGATTAATGGCAATTGTTAATATTATAGAGTAAGCAGTGACGAAAGCAAATGAACTAAAACACAGAGAAAACTAGTTCTATTAAAAAAAAAAAACAAACAAAACAAAANAAAAAAAAAAAAAAAAAAAAAAAAAAAAAAAAAAAAAAAAAAAAAAAAAAAAAAAAAAAAAAACCCAGAAACCAGTAAAGTGGTAAAAAAGCAATGAAGTCTAACAAGTAATAGGTTTAGTAGTAGCAAGCAGATCACATAGGGCAATAGTTTCTAGGCTTTTCCTTGGATTGTTTGCTAAAGCCTCCAGACAACATTCTGTTCTTAGGTATGTCTGTGTAACTCATTGGCTTCTGTCTCTGAGACTCCCACAGAGAATTTTAGTAGCATCAGCATTTCTTATAATGGTCTTACAGTCTTGTTGCAACTGAAGCAAGTATCACTTGGGGCCAGATTAATCATTGCTTTTTCTTATGTACTCATTTAAAACATTGTAAAATGTATTAAAATTGTTTACTCTGATTTGTTGGGCAATGATGAGGTGGGTCTCTCACACTTACTAGAATTAGGGGAGAGGAGGGAAAGGGGAAAATGATGTAAGCTACTGTGTAAATAAGCATTTCAGAAAGCTATTTTTATTTTTCTAGTACATTCTAACAAGCCATTAAAAGAATAATTTTTCATCTACATATATATTTATGAATAGTAATCAAGTTTTATGGAAGTTCTGCTAGCCTTAATATACTAACATTTGAACTCCTGCTTCTAGCTGTCTGATAAAACCATTCAGAGCTTCTAAAATAGAGTAAGAATATCCCTCCAGGCAGTAGGAACATGTGCAGGGAGAACCATTTATTGAAAAACATTTTCTTTGTAGTCTTGCATAAAAGTTTTATTTGATATCAGGATTTCTACAATAAAGTTATACTTTGTTATGCAGAAAAGAGACAGATGACAATTAACTTAAAGGGAAGAAAAAGGAATTGATATTACCAACCTGGCATTATAAGTAACCCATTAAAAATGGTATAAAAAGATATTCAGAATTGTGAAAGATGTGGGAATTATTTCAACTTTGCTATATACCTTATTTGTGGATAAATATTCTGTATCTTGAACAGATGGAGAAGTCATGCAGTAGCTGAATTACTCATGCAAGGCCATGTAAGGAAAGTATGATTAAGCAAGAAAAGGATTCAGATTTTTAATAATCTAAGCAATAAACAACCTTCCTGCTTGCTGAAAATAAAGTGAGCTCCATCCAGCTTTCTGTTGCTTCTTTAGACTTTTCCTTTCCACAAGTTTCTCTTACACATGTAATTAGGACCTCAATAGAAGCAATTCTGTGAATACAAGAAAAATACAGGAAGGGAATTATATGGAATATATTCCTCTTAGCAGATTTTTGAAATTTATACTTTGGACCTTATGTGAGTCAAGACCCTTCTCATTGCTGGCAGAAGCCTGTCCTTGCATGCCACAGTGTCATTGAAGCAATTGAGATTTAGCACTTTAGATTTCTTCTCAGGAACTCACAAGAGTCTGAGACATCCTCAGCTAAACACTTAGCCAACATTTGATGACAGTTTACAGTCCTTCTTGATATGTTTGCAATTATAGCCAAGCCAATATTCAATATTAGGTGCTGGAATGTGCCAGCTATGTATTATTAATGCCATTGTTGTGCTCTGAAACGCCATAATGAGTAAAGCCTTTTGCAATTGATAATCATTCTGTCATGATTTTTTTCACATTTTTATGTTTTATGCAAAATAAATTACAACAGTACCAGATTATCTGCTCAGCAGAAAAAAATTGTATGTAGTTTCTAGTGGAATATCAGATCATTATATATGTCTGAAGAAGATGCCTTAAAGCTTAGTAAGAATAATTATAGCAGCTCAAAGATTGTCATTATTGATGATATATTCCACACTCCTTATGGTAATATTTTTGAGACTTTTAATATATTAAGGGTCAGATGTAGTCACTGATTCAAAGAGAAAAGATACCTACAAGTAGATCTTCAGTACAAGAAATATTTCTGGCTCTTGGCAGGATTTTATGCAGTAAGCCACTGCAACAGCGGGGTTTCCTTTGCAGCTCCTGTGATCGTGTTTACTTGTTATCAGGTAGCAATTGCTGATAATGGACTCCTACATAGGCTCTGGTGTGAGATACAATCCCCTTTAAGTAACCTCATGCCTGAAGAAGCAAGTAATTGCTGAGGCACGTCAGCCATGTACCTCTCTGATCATATGCTTACTAATCACCTAGCTGGTTTTCTGCCCTGTAAGGTGTATGACAAGATCCTCCATTTCCCCCGCTTCCCCTGCACTTTACAGAGCAATTAACCTAAAATGTTAAAATTTACATGGGGAACAATTATTGTATCAACAGAGGAGATAATTAACCAGCTCAGATGAAGCAAAGGCTCTATGTACTGAAGGAAAAGGCTTTGTACAAAGGCATGCAGGGTAAAAACCTGAAGTTAAAACAGACTTTAGTGATACAATTAATCCAGAGAAAATTTACAGGTCTCAAGTATAAGGAAATGTAACTGGAAAAAGAAATACTTACTTTTTGTCCTGCAGTCTGTGAAACAATAAGCTGGCAAAATTCAGTGAACAATTTAAAGCTATGCTAGCAAAAATTTCATAAAAAGTAGTTGTAAGAAACATGTCTAGCTGCCTACAAGATAAGAAAAACTGAAAAAGATAGATTGATGTGTGTACTGGCACAGAGACTAGGCAGAATGGCAGACCCCATACATAGTTAATACATCTACATGAAGAACAGATCAATAGAGTGGACAGCAGGCCATGGGCAAAGTGTAAACCGAAAGTTTGTTCTCACCAATCCATAGCTTTGGGACCATTCCAGGAACCTGAATTCCCCTGTGAGAATTCCTAATCTGAGGTTCCTGGAGCTCATTTCCTGAGAATCATTTCTACCTTCTCCCAAACTGCATATATACCCAGATAAAAAAACTCAAATATCATAGGATCATAAAATGGTTTGGGTTCGAAGGGACCTTAAAGACCATCTAGCTCCACCCCTCCTGCCATGAGCAGGGAACTTTTCACAAAACTAGGATGCTTAAAGCTCCATCCAGCCTGGTCTTGAACACTTGTAGGGATGGAGAGTCCAAAGCCTCTCTGGGCAACCTGTTCCAGTGCATCACCAACGCCACGGCATCGAATTTCTTCCTAATATCTGATCTAATCCTGCCATCCATCAGTTCAAGGTCTTTGCGTCTTGTCCTGTCTCTACAGGCCCTTGACAAAAGCCCCTCTCCAGTCTTCTTGTGGGCACCCTTTAGGTACTGAAAGGCTGCTATAACGTCTCCCTGGAGCCTCTTCTTCTCCAGGCTGAACAACCCCAATTCTCTCAGCCTGTCTTCATAGGAGAGGTGCTCCAGCCCTCTGATCAGCTTGGTGTCTCTTTTCTGGACTTGTTTCAACAAATCCATTTTTCTCTTGTGCTGGGGGCCCCAGACCTGGATGCAGTAGCACAGCTGGGGAGTCATACTGTGCCTATAATTCAGTTAAATCCAACCTGCTGGGTTGAGGATTAATGCTTTATACTTTTGGAAATAAGATATCCCCAGATTTCTGATAAGTATAATAATCCAGAAAAGGACTAACATTTCACTTTAAAACATGCCTTTTTAAAATACCATAAACATGTATTAGGTACATTTATATACATAGTAGTCATGGCATATAGAGTAGTGTAAGTAGTGAAGCATTTTAATTATTCTGCACAACATTCTAAAAATGTTTCTTCTAGATTGTGACATGAAGTTGCATCAACAGGAGTTTGATGAGTCTTACTACAGAAGACAGGATTGCTAATGAATGGTGTGCTTCACAGGAAGTAAATGCCAGCTTTTTCAAAAGGATTTTCATGTGCTTGAGCACATATAATGTCTGTGTCCAATTACATAGATAACTCCTTTTTGTAAGTCTTGTAACACATGGCTGTTGTTCTAAACCTGCAAAATGCATATATCAGCATGAAACTTCAGTTGATCCTACTCCTCGTCCCTAGGCTTACCATCTCTTTTCACCTATGTAATTGTTAGAGAGAAAAAAAAAATGGTGCAAGACATACTTTTCCTAAGGAAAATGACAACACCACAAACTTCAAACTCTCTCCTCATTTTCACGAGTGTTAAATTCTTAAACATTTTTTGCTAATCTTTATTGTACTGTGATCTGTGCTGAGAAGAAAACTTGATCAAGGTTGTGTAAAAACTGCTGGAAATAATACAGTTCAATGTGTTCTAACTAACTACAATTCAGTTATATTGCTATTATGAAAAATCTCATGCTTTTTTTGTTGTTTACTCTGATTTTTTTTTTCATTATATAAATGATCAGATGATCATTTGCTTCTTTTTGAAACCGTGATTGGGCTGTAGAAAAGTATTATGTTGACATTTGAAGACCACTAAGGATTTTTTGAATCTAGATTTTATTTGTCTAGTATGCTAAAGGCAATAATCAGAGCTGAGTGTTTGAATCTTAACCTCATAAAGACCTTTCTTCACATTTACATGTAGAAATAAATTTAATTTAGTCCTATAAACTGCATAAGATTTTTGGAAAGGCAGGGGAATTTTAAGAAGTTTTATGTGTGTTATATTCAATTACTCATTCAAAGTGTAACACTTTGAAAGTTATTCCTAGTAGTAGCTATTATCCTGATTTTGTCTCTGTGCTTTTTAAATTCTGTATTTAGGTCCAAATTTCCCTCCTTCCTCTTGCCTTTTCATTTCTGCTTTGCTCCCTTTTTTGGATGGAATAAGACCTATGATAGCAGAGAAATGAAACCATCAGTACAATAATGAGCATGAAAGATTATGGCTTAATAGAATCTGAACTATTGCATGAAATGAAAGGACAAATATTTTCAGACCAATCCTTAAAATCTAACCTGACCAATTTCATATGTATGACTCTGTATTCAGTTTCCTAAATATAACTTTTAAGTAACTATCTACATTGATTCTGAATAGCTGAACAAATCAGAATTTGCATCTGAAGTTGATTATTACTATCATTAATGAATAAAGAAGGTGGAGGTGATAGGAAGAAATTGTGTAGCTTACTTTACTGGTTCAGAATCCCTTTGTGTTTCTTTGCTCTCGGAGAGATTTTTGTACATTTACAATTGTTCAGTATCACAAGTACTGGATAAACATTTCAATAGAAAGAAACACAGAACAAAATAAATACCAGGTTAGTAGTTAGGACTCAACTAAGCTGAATGGGAAAGTCACCTAAATTATCTTACTGTATATTTGTCTGAGCATCAAGCAGCAATAGCTTATACTTTTTAAGATATGCTACACTGAATGTTTAAAATTGATTTTTTTAAACTTATAATTAATTATTTTGTGTACTTATCAGCAATAACACTTCATCTCCTAATCCCTTAGCATACTTAATTGTTGTCTGGATAAAACCATTAATACTTAGACTAACCTTTACATAACTAAAAACTGTTTTCTATGAACTTTACACTGTGCACTTGTATATGTTAAAACATGAGATGTTCTAATGCATTTAACACATTAAACCTTGACATACTTCAGAGTTTCTTAGGGATAATGCATATATATTCTTTCAAAACTTCTTCTGAATGAAAATAATTACCAAATGAATTAAAATATGAAAAATATTTATATTATTTCTCTTTTTAAAGTTATAAATTAAAAATCATACTGAAATATTTAAAATAAAAGGGTTTTTATAACTTTGGTAAAATTTTCAGTATTTTATTTATTGATGCTTCAAAAGATAGCATTCTTTCAATAACAATATGAAATTGAGTTACCTCCATTGGCAGTGGTGCACACAAAAATTTTTCTTGCAACCTTGTTAACTTTTTATCTTACTGTTCAGTTTATATCCAGAACCTTTTAAAATCCGCTGCTCTCTCCCTTTGAGAAGATCTTTATAAGTGAATGCAATCTGCCTACTTTGCTTTTTTACCACAAAACCAGCAAATGGTAATGGAAGTAGACACTTGCCACCAGAAATAGAAAACAAAAAAAAGGGCATTCAGCTCCAAAACTATTTTTTTTCATGTAACTGGAAGTTTTCTTGGACATGTTTGAACGTCTGTATTATATGTTGTTCAATGACAACATATTTATGGATATGGTAGCAATAATAAATATAAAGTTAAAATTGGTAAATGATTACCACTAAACTGTTTTCATTCATTCTTTTTAGACTTTTACTTTTGTTTATGACTGCATCGTGCACTGTATTTATATTGCAAGAACACTGTGATATGCAGCTGTTATACAACTATATATCTTTTACTTTTCAGGCAATATATCCTTTACTGTCACAATGACATGATATCTGGATTGAATAAAAAGGTATCTCAAACTGAGCAAAAAGCTAAAATGTGAGGAAGGATAAAAAGAGGATTCCTTTTCAGAAATTTGTCAATAATGCCTCCTTATTGATCTAGGACATCTGATCACACATCATTAAGTCAGTGAAGCATCTCATGATCACTCTTGTCTTTTTCATTATTCACCTATGATTCCCTTTTGTATTAAGGAATTTAAAAGGGAAATATGAAAGGGTAATAGAGCAAGACAACAGATAACTGGCAAAATGAGAGCACAAATTGTGAACGTCTGAGAAGTTGAGGAGCTCTTTACTTACGAGGTATCAGCAGGTGACTGACAGCAAGCCAGGCCTTTTGTCTTGGCCTGGACAAAGTTTAAAGTTAACTTTAAAGTTTGGAGATTCATACAGAACCACTATGCTGAGACTTTGTCTTTTCCAAATGTGCTTGCTAGTGTGGGTGGAGTTGATGCTGAGTATAAATCATACTGTTCTTTAATAAATATGAGAGGGCTTATTTGACAGAAGTCTTTAGAGAAGCAGCAATTAAATTGGACAACAGGATAAACGTGCTGAGTTTCCAAAAGACTGTAGATACAGTCCTCTTTTATTTGAGTCTGTTTTCAACTTCCCAGAAAAATGCTGTGACACAGAAATTCTATTGCAGATAAGAAGTGGGATTTTTCTAATTTTGTATACAGATGGTGATAACACAAGCTCTCCAAAATGTTATTAAATGGTCTTTAAGACGATCTGTGTTCTCCAAGAAAATAAGGATTTCACCCAGCTATACTATAATACAGTCAGATAAATCCCAATATCCCAGTAAAAAAGTGGCTATTTATCATCTGATTAATTTTAACAAGTTGTACACTTGCACCCGAAGTCTAGTTTGCAAAGATGCTTTGTTCTCTCCTTGTCAAAGACATTCCATCATATTCTGTATTCATTGTCTAAGATGATAAGTTAACATTTTCACTTTTCCGGAGTTTTTGGGTCTTCTGCTCTAAGAATTTACTGAGCCAGTGTCATTTCTGCTAAAACAGTAAGGCAGGGAAGGAGAAAAATCAAATAGATAGAAATACTGAAAAAAAGGCCCCTCATCTCTCTCAACTTTCATTTGGGTTAGCATCAGGTATAATGTAGAAGGTAAAATTTAAATATAAACCACAATCAAACCATAAGTAGAAGATTGTACCAGAAAAAACCAGCATTTAGTAAGATGAGTTCAAAGTACTTACAATCTTTATTAAACTGACAAGACCAGGGTGGGTTCAGTGCATTAAGAATCTCTACAAACATGGAAGTAGTTGTACTGGACTGGAATATAGGATGTAATGTCTGGATTTCTGTAGGTTTGGCCTAGAAATTATGTCATTTGAGCATTTATTAAACATATGAAATATCTGAATCTTGTTTGGTAGGATGTGGTAAGATTCCATTCTTTGGCAGGATAATCAAGTCATTAAGTTTCATCATCAGGCACAACAATTAGAGCAGGATACTTGTGTAGGACTCAACAATCTGGTGTAGTACTGGAGAAAGAGGCAAAGGCAGAATATGCTAGGAACAAAAAGAGGAATGTAAAAAGAAACTTAAGAGCTGAGGCAACTTATGAAATTTATTCTTTTAGTGCTATGTCAATGAGTGGTGATGTGAACATGGACTCCCAATTCATATCAGGATATAAAATTTTTCACAATGAAATAGAAATGCTTAAATGTTTAAGTACTTATATAGGAAACCTTATTGAACAAACTGTGAAATCACTTGAAGCATTCTTTACCCAGTTGGAGGAACAGAAACATGGATAGGTTTCTGAGAAAGACTGTGATCACGAGTTGCACAATTGTCAACCAAAGAGACTGAAAATATTGCTTCATTTTCATGGATTATTTATGGTTGCTTTTAGCAAAAAATTATGTTATTCCTAGGATAGGAAAGACATAATAAAGCAAGAGATTCCTTTTCTTTTTTTTTATCTGAAATTAGTTCTTGTAGACCTTCACTAATAAAAAGTATGAACAATTCACTTCGCTAAAGATTTTGCCAGTATAGCTTCTAGTTATCGCTATGTGACTGACTATATTTAAGTTAAAGTTATCTAAAGTTCTCAAAGTCTTTTACTACACTTGTTTCCTTTAATATTACATACGCAGTAACCTTTTACTGGTCTTGCAATGTGACCTGACTTGTGAATTAATATTCATACAATATGAGACTGCTTGTATGATTCTTTTCTCTCAAAACCATAATATCATTAGTGATTGGGGCAAATTTTGGGCTGTCTGATAGCTTATCTTCAGGTAATACGGTATCCAATGAATTTATAGGATTCCAACATATTTAAAAGCACTGTTATGACCCCTGAAGGCAAGGGCAGCTCAGGTTCTTGTTAATAGAGCCCTTGGGGCAGATTAGAGTTAAACGACACCAAACAAATGGTGTTTCTTAATAAACATGTATAAGTAGAGTTTATTTTAGAGCAATTTGGTTGCAATGGAAAGCCACTCTGTAGCCATTTTGGGTGTTATCTATACTAATATAGCAATATAAAAGCTTTAAAATAACACTTAAGAAAATGTAGAAGGAAGAGAAAGGAAAAGAAAAGAAAAGAGTAGATAGTGGAAGGATGTCACCACATGGATTCAGTGACAAGACTTGGTTGTTGCTCTTGTGATGTCTGTCGGTTGAAGTGATGGTCGCAGGTTTGATCTGCTGGGGTGGGGGAAGCCCCTGAAACATAAAGCTCAATGGGTTAATAATGTTTAGGTTTGAGTGGAATACCCTTGTATTTTCTTTAGAGGAAGGGGAGTTTTACACTCTGTTGCAACACTGGGGATCTATTGCAACACCGGGGATCATACACAGTCCTCTAGTGGAAGACTCCCAGAGTGAGTCAGGGGGCACTTTGAGGGTTTTTGACGTTTTATGACACCTTCTAATACATTACAGCTGCCTCTCAAGTCAGTGTAGTTTAGCCAGTTATGCCCCACCAGAAGGAATGAATGACTTCAGGCCTACATGTGAATGTCCTGTGTGAGTATGAACACCCCAATACCTTCCCTGGGGGCAGTTTTACAGCTGAGCCAATTGTGTAAGGCAGGATATTGGCATAATAAAAAGCACTTTCATTCTCCCACAGGATCTGCTTCTTACAGCCTTTTTCTTCATCTGGCTCAAACCCCAGCTTGTATTTTCCAGGGGTGGGTGTGCACCCACTCTGCCTTATGTGGATCAGAGGTTTTATCCACCATACACAAAAAACTCTCCTCCTCCCCTTTGCTTGGGGGTGTGTGTGCAAACCTGGCCTCAGCAAAGCACCTGCTGCTTTTGCAAATGGCCAGTTGTTTGAGTCATTAATCTTTAACATTTCTGTCTCTCAAAAACACCTTCTCTGGCAAGATCTTTTGAATTATGTATTTTTAATTCATGGAATCATAGAATGGTTTGGATTGGAAGGGACCATAAAGACCATCTAGTTCCAAGCTCCCTGTCATGGGCAGAGGTACCTTCCACTAGACCAGGTTGCTCAGAGCCCCATCCAACCTGGGCTTGAACACTTCCAGGGATGGGACATCCACAGCTTCTCTGGGCAGCCTGTTCCAGTGCCTCACCACCCCCACAGTAAAGAACCTTTTTCTAAAATCTAACCTAGACTTACTCTCACCAATTCCTTGTTTGCAAAACTCTTGTGCTGGCATATTAGATATTTTGAGGGTTTTTTTGATTATGTATTTTATATTAGTTTAAAAAGTTTAATACTTCAGCCCTTTTTGCAGATGAGGAACTAAATGTCATCCTTAAAATACCGACATAAGCTCATTTCAAGGTATTCATTAGTGTATGAATGATGTGAAAATCATCATTCTAATAAATAGTCTTTCTTTTCTTCTAAAAAAATGGACTATTGGATGCCAAACTAAGCATGAGGTGAGAAGATCAAAGTAGAGAATACAAATGTTGAATGTGTTATTTGCTTCCATGTGTATATTTCTTTATGTTATTTTTAAAAATTGTATCATTTTAAATTCTTATCATGACAAAGTTCTCATGTCAACAAATTAATATGTTTTTAAAGAACAATTACCTATCTGAAAAAGTTGTACTGAAAAAAAAATATATATAAAATGAAATATCATATATTGATTACAATGAATCCTAAGGTTAAAAGAACAAAACTTCTAAGCAGAGGCACATCAACTAAGGTATAGAAATGCAAAGAACTACATCAGTTTACTTTAATAATTAGATTGTGTTTACATAACTATGAAAGTATTTAAAAGCATATGTTCCAATAAGAAATTTGATGGTTATATATTTGTATTAATTTTTGGAACCTATCTTTTTAAAACCAGTTTTTCCTCCCGTCTTTCCTTCTAATCAAAATTATCTTAAAGGCGATGATTTTTTTCATTGAAGTAAATACTTGATTAGGCCAAAACTCAGCACTTCTGGAAAGTCTTGCCCTAACATTAACATAATTAAATTACCATATAAATGAGTGTATTGTAGAATAAAAGCAATTTTATATTACAATTGCATTGGATGTTTTTGTTTTCTTTCATGTTGCTACATCTTAAGTCCTTGGTACAATTAATAGTATTTACATATTTATGGTTTTTTCTAATATATTGTGTTCTAAGAATGCATCTACTGAATATAAAAATGACATATTCCTAAAAGACAGATGTATTATTAAATACTAAACCTTTTTTCCTTCTGAAAGTCGTACTTTAATCTTAAATCTATCAAACGTTTTCTTGAAATTGTCTATGGAAGGCACAGAACAAATAAAGACTAATCAAGCTGTCATATTTATTAAATGTTTGACAGTGGTTGCTGAGTGCCTAAATTTTAATTAACTGCACATGTTCTGAAAGCTTTGCTATGTTTTTTTTTCTCACTCAAGAGCTATTCAGTGATAGAGTAGGTTGTTTGTAATATCTAATTGAGAAATGCAGAATTCAAGCTGTGTGTAGGTGATACATGAATTTTTCACCCCTGCTGACAGCCACATTGACTTCTGTGTAATTCTTTAAACTGATTCAATCAAACTCCTGCTGTTTATGCTTTTAATTGATTGAATTAAAACATCATTTTAAACACTTAATCATTCCATTAGGCAGGATTGTGTTTGCCTATTCTGTGCTCAATCCAGCACAAAATAAGCACAGCTTTCTTAAGCACAAGGGATGAGAAAACTCATTCCTCAGTCTCTCTGGTCTGGTGGCTTCATGAAAGCATTTTGCAAAGGAGACTGAAGATGTACTCTAGTAATAGTGAACCTATGAAAGACTATAAGGATTATTCTGTTTTGGAAAACCAGACGTGAGTATTGACTTACCATTTCAGAATGAACTTGTTAATAAGCCTAAAACCCTGCTGCTTCTGAAATGGACCTATAACATGAATTTCTAGTCCTTAGAGTTTTCCAGAGGAACCCATCAGATGAGTGCTATCAGCCTGGAACATATGATATTTTCACAAAATTTTATCTTTAAAAGTTTTCTTTACTTAACAGAGTAAGAAATACAGACATGTCCTGAAGCTTGTAAACCTTGGTAGCAACCTTTTGATAAAACTAACAACAGGAAATGTCTGAACCACCATCCAAATGCTATTGAAAAAGAAAATTCTCTGACAAATTTAATTACTTTCACAATTCCTGAGTAGAATTTATGGTATACTATGATTTTTCAGCCTATATTTTCTGATTAGATTTACTATTAGTAATATATTTATCAACAATGGAAAAGTAGACTGTTTTCTCTCTTATTCTATTTGTTTTCACTCTTACTATTTGCTTTCTTCCATCTTTTTTTTTTAATCTGTAGCTTTTTCACAAAGCTGAGTTTTTGCCATTGTATTCTGATAATGATTAGTGATTATGGTTTTATAATGCTACTTCTTGCATATTTCCCTATAGCATAGCATCCATACAGTATAACATCCATTTCAGTTCTCTAAGATGGTTCCATAAGCATATTGTAAGATACTGACCACGTAAATGGTGATAAAAAATGTTTTGATAAGCTGTAGAGATATATGACAAAAAATTTTGTGGGAGTCAATGAAGAAGCCACATACATAATCACCGTATACTTTCCCGAAATACCTCATGAATGCTGCTTATATTCAAAATTCTCAGAATGTTGAAATATTATCCATGCACAAATAAGACTTTTGAATACAAAATTCTTCTGGTTTTATCCAAATATGGATGCTATTTCTTTTGTATTAAAATTTTATTGGCTGAAAAGAGGTACTATTCTGTTCTGAAATGATAAAGAACTTTTACTACATCTTTGGTCTAAAGAGTCACTGTCTCATGATTTCTGTTTCATGCATCTCAATGATATCAAATGTGCGTATTTCCAATGTTTATTTATTTCTAATTTCACTCCTGAAATCAAAACCTGCACTGTTGGGCTCAAGCTGTGTTCTTCTCTTTGTATCTGTCATCACTGCTAATAAGGATTTGCATGCCAAATTAAGCCCTTAGTTACAGATTAAATTCCATTACATTCATATTATGTCCTCAGTGATAACTCCATAATTTTATAACCTTCATTTTGGTAGTACACCTGTAACTAAATAGATTTTAAGCCTGATTCAAAGCTTATTGGAAACAATATGTCTTTATACTGACTTCAATAAGCTCTAAATAAGGCATTTATTTAACAACTCTGTTAAAGAAGTGTAAGGAGGATTACTATTCTTCTCATTCTCTTAGCTATGTTGGTTAGTAGCAACAATCAAAAGTATTACTGATTCTTTTCTAAAATGGCAAATTTTAAACAACTATCTGAATACAGACATGAAAATAACAGTCTCACAAATCTGCCCTTAGGATCAATATAGTTAGGGTTAGGGTTAGTCAAAAAGAAGCACTGCTATTAAGTAATCACAACGTGTAGTAAAATGTATGTTAGGTTTCAATAGGACATTTCTTCATCATAGGAATAGATGTACAAGAGAGTAAAATTTCATAAGGACGTATATTTGAAAGAAAACAATGAAGAAAAGTATCATTCTGATAAAGAGATAAAAATATACAATGTACATGAATGTTTAAAAGCAACTCTAAAATATGCATCTATTATAGGCCACTGTGGTGAAAAAGTGGTTTTTTGGTATGAGTCCATGTAAAATACAGTAGGAACATACTTTTTGGAATTACAGAAAAGAATTATATAAATTTTAAAGTGCTCTTAAGTTGGTTAGTAGGCTGTATATAAGTAAAATTCTTTGAGATACATCAGCATATTCTTAATTTGTATTTTATCTGACTTTGAATAAAAAAAAGTATTTTAAAAAAATAAGTTGGCTATGTATTATTGTAAAACTTCAGGTCAGTAGGAAAAATCCGTCTATGAACTGCTTTTATTCTAAAAAACACTGTTGCTATGACTACTTGAGTAGCTCTTAAGGTGATGTCCTTTTTATTTAAAGTATTTTTAGATCTTTAGTTACCCTAACAACAGGCTACACTTAAAATAGCAACTTCTAACAAATTAGTTCTTGTTTGCAAAAAAAAAATCTCATCTTTGTCTTTCCTGATGAAGTTCTACTCATTAAATGATGGAAAGGATAAAAGAAACTCAGTTTCAAAATCATGTTTCACATAGTTATCTTCCCTCAACAGCTTTAGTCCACACAGCAGCAAATAATCTTTACTGATAATTTCACTGGATTTTTTATTATAAACAGATCAGATGATCAAGATGGAAGAATATTTAAAAAAAAACTTTTGGCTGCCAGAGCATAGTATGATACTGTATTTCAGTAGACACATTTTTAAAATAGGCTGTAATATTTTATATAACCTCCTTTAATTCAGTTAGTAATAGGGAGTAATACATGGTCAAGCTCCACTCCTGTAAGAAAAAATGTTTATTTTTTTTTACTTTATCAGACATGAATAGCACTGAGTGTTAGAAGAACCATCCTTCTCGTTTGCTCTGTAATAATCAATAGCACATATCAAGAGTATAAGAATGGGATTGGTCATTATTTTCTGATACACTTTTCCACTTTACAGTGGTTTGTAGTACAAGCACTCTGCAGAGTATAAATGGTAGGTCTCATTTTGATAAAATTTCCATAATTTTTTTCTTTTTATTTATTCCAGTGGGGATTTTTAAAATTTTGTTGAACTGCTGTGAATATTCTCCATTTGATTTAAGAAGCTGTTTCTCATCTTTGTTAAATTTGCCACCTGCTCCTTTCAGCTGACCCAGTGAATAGTCATCTATTCAATTTCTCCGTGACAGTCATTGAACATGACTCTATCACGTTCATCTTCAGTGATGTCTTCCATGCTGAAGAATGTTATTCTAGAAATTCTACAGTGGAAATATACACTGAATATATGGACTACTAGGTGGATTTAAAATAGGGTAGTCTATAATTTTCAAAGGGTAATGGTTTATGTCTTGATGTGTCATAGTTGATAATAAGTGGAGCATCCCTGGAGTTCATATTGGTCTAAAGAAGCTTTATGAAGCTCATCAAGAACAACCAAATAAATCAAAACAGTCTGAAAATGGGCTGGTTGAGTAAGAGCTTTGCAGAAAAGGATTGGCTAAATTAAAAAACAACCCAGAGTGCAGTAAGGCCAGCTGTTCTCTAAAGAGGCTACTGGAAGTCAAGCACAGTAATACATCCATCAGGGCAGGGACCTTGCCAGTCAGAGCTCATGGCTGAGATGCTCCTTGTGCAGTCATTTCTAGGGTGAAGAGACTCACAAAGAAGCAGTTCACAGTTACTTGATTCTCTGAGCTGCAGAAATAATGAAACCAAATTCCTCTGTAGTAGCAGATTGTTGCCCATTGTTACCCTGTCACAATCTGTGGCTTGGAAAGTTGAGACTAGACATGAGGAAAATTCTTCCTGTGGGAGGGTAAAGCAGCACAAGAACTGTCCAAAGCAGGCTACCAAAACAGACTGTGGAATTTCTATCCTCAGAATTCTCAGGATTTGTCTGAACAAAGGTTGTCCTGATTTAGAACTGGCAAAAACACTGCTTTTAGTAGAATGCTGGGCTAGGTAACCTCCGCAAGTGTCATGCAACAAATATTTCTACAATTCTATGATTTCACTGCCTTCATTCTGTAGGCTGTTCCAGATGTTTTGTCACATATGTCACCTTCTCTGAAACTTTCCTAGCTGTAGTATTTATTTTTCTAAACATCTACTCTACTATATTCTCTTTTTCTTGTGAAATGTTAAATTTATTCCAACCATGCTATTAACTTTATGTAATTAAACACTCAGAAATAATGCAGCAGTACTCATCAGCTTCAGTATATTTAAATTTAGATCTATAAGTAGGTATATACAAATTTTAAAAAGCTATTATTAATTAATAAATAAAATTTGTTCTGTGTTTCCTAAATCTGTATTTTGCATTGATTTAAAGAATAATATTACATACTTTTATCCACCCTATAATATATTCTGAGGATTATATATTAAAACATTACATTTTGCCTTATTTTTTGGTCTACAAACATACTGTATATTGACTGAAAAAGTTAATTTCTTTTTCATTGGAAGGACAGCCATTAAAAATACCCCAGACACTTAGAAGGCTTGAGTACAGGTTTCCTCTCGAGTTCACAAATGCCTCTTTTAACACAATGCTTTAAGGGAATATTTCATTTTAGGCATACAGAAAGTTCCATCAACTTCAGTGCCTAAGATTCATGTCAAGGCAGTATGGTAATTTCCATGTAGAATGCATGAAACAATCCATGGATCAGTCTTAAAGCTACGGATTCAGAGGGCATATAGGAGACTGCTAACGTTGTTATTACTAGTGTAATGGTAGTACCATAAGCTGATGCGTGGGGTAATCATAAAATTGAAGGAGATTTGATCTCTTTCCTGGAAATTTTAAAATTTGTGTACAAGTTGAGACATAATTGGAGCTAATACTGCTAGAACATGTTAATGAAGAAAGTTGAATAATGGAAGAAAAATAATTATTTTTGGTTTTAATCACCTGTTGGTTTTGTTTACTTGTAGGTTTTGGGGGGGTTTGCTTTTTTTTTTTTTGTGGGGGAGTTTTTTAATTTTCTTTTGGTTTTTTTAAAATATTTTATTTTAAATATTGTGTGCAGTTATCAAGAACACAATTTAATTTAACTACCTAAATTTTTAGTGCTAACCTATCTTAATATATATATTTATAAATTATCAAATATCAATAATATTTTTTATTGAAGACTTAAATATTTTTTTCACTAGCTCCTTTTAATAATCAGTTGATAATAGGAAAAAAAAAAAAAGCACCATTACATTTCTCAAATGATGATGTTTTTTGTGTATATGATCCACTGCCAAAAATGTTACAGGAAGTATTGTAAACTACCTGCACAAGGTAAGCAACTGTAAGTTTGCTGTATGTGGGCCTGACCTGTGACCAGATGTCCTGGCCTGGCCTTGGCACATCCTTGGCCTCGAGGAGGTGCCCACAGCCCAGGCTGAGGCTGCCTCCGTCTCTCCCCAGCCTATCCTGCTTCCCGGCCAACAGTTTCTCTCCTGCCACTCCCATGGAGAGCCCCTGCCCTAACCCCAGTCCTGCAGCCTTAAAAAGAACCTGTTTTAAAGAAGTTTTTTTATAAATTGTAACTATGTTACGGTTGCTAATTTTCCTATGGCAATGAGCTGTAGTCAGATGAGTGCTATATGTAAGTGGGTAAGCGTCTGAATGCAGGAGCTGCTGGCAGGTCGTCTATAGAACGCCATGTAAAACAGACTGGGATTCTGGTTAAGGCCCTGGCAGCTAACGTAAAGAGTCTACAATAAGGTATCTTGAAGCTTCACAATTTGTTTTCTGAAAATTAAGTAACTAGAAAACCAATTTACCACTTGGTTGCAAACCCCTAAATTCTTAATTTCTCATGAAATCAACCAAACCGAGAGTTCTGGCACATCAATAAACATGGTATCAGTAGATTTTCCATGATCATAGTGACAAAACTTATCACAAAATTTAAATATTAAATGTTAAATTTAATGAAGTGCATCATGCCATATAACCAAGCAAGAAAAATGGTGATTTATCAATTATTCTGTTTCCACTTATGGATGTATGTAAACAGTGTGTATATATGGGAACAGTACCTAAACAAAATTCATGTGCAGTACCTGAAAACATGTAAGTTTCCAAAAAAGAGAGAAAAAAAAAAAAAAGGGAACAAGTGGAAATACAGATATAAATTTAGTGAAGTATAAAAACTATCACTAGAACAAGACAAATTTAGATATAAAGATGTTTTCTATGTCAATGAAAGTACAAGTGTTAATAGATATTGCAATCCTACAGGAACATTAAATGAGGTAAAAGATGGGAATCCTAAAAAAAATAGTGAAAAATAGAAAACTTACGTTTTGAAAGGTAAGTGCAAGTAGGAAAAAGAAGAGGGACACTGAACAAAGTAACTATTAAAAATGAAACTTTATATGTCCCTAAATCAATATTCTGAGCTAAATTATGGTATACTAAGGCTTTGTTTTAATTAAACTAAACACCATGTGAATATGGTCAGGCAATGGGATGTGATCATCTATAGCAGAGATGTTAGAATATGTTTTGAATTAGTTGTATTCCAACTAGTCACTTCTCCAAGACTTGCTGGGCAGAGTTCAACACAAAGGGAGATCCAGAATTTATTCTCAGCAGCCTGATAGAAAACTTGAATGAAGTCATTCTGTTTTGTGAGCTGAAAGAACTTATGAACATGTGATGATAACTTTCTTGTCATCTGGCTTATGTGCCAGAGAATGTTTTCAAAATGTTTAATGAACTATCGCAGCTAAGCTGTAATGCTACCGTGGATCACCAACTGTAGACAATAGAGGCCTCCTAGCACTAAGTAACCATCTGTGACAAGATGTGATAACAGCTTAAAAGTTGGAGAAATACGTACAAACAGATTTTAATAGTATGTAAATACAGAATATTTTAAAATAATATTTTCAGATTCACAGCTTCTAGTCTATTCTCTATCAGCTTCGTAGCAGGGAAAAAAGAAAGAGCTAAATATATATATATAGAGAGAGAGTAAAATAATAGATGGCTAAGGTATTGCTTTAAAGAGAGAGCAAACTCATAGACAGTTAGAGCTAATGGTTTTTAAACAATTTGAAAGAAAAGGTATTTTTTCCCATTAAATTATGATAATGACTCATCAATGGGTGGAACTAACACATACAAACACAAAAGCACGAATGCTTAACTTCAGTGCTTCCATTGAATATAATAATTAACATAACATAACATAATGTAGCATAATGTAACATAACATAATGTAGTTATATATTGCGTATAATGTGTTGAATCTCTGCTTCTAATGACGCCTTTTCTTTCTAGGTGTCTGATTTTACTACACGTTTATAGACATTCCACTTTGCATTCTTCTTATTCTTAAGCTTAGTTTCTGTTTCTCTTTTTTCCTTACCAAAAATAAAATTGCCAGAACTGCAGATAACATTGAATAGCAAAGAACTAAATGATGCAACATTTTCAGATATTTTTCAGATACTTTTAGCAAAATCTTCACAAATAGCTATTTCTGAAGTTAAATTATCGCTATGCAAAAGACAAATGTTATCATAAATCAAAAACTGACTAAAATGAAACAAAAAAAAAAAAGCATGAGAATAATTATTTTGTTCTCAATAGGAAGTTGATGGCTGTGGCTAGAGAAAAAAACAGTATTATGCAGCGTTGTATTCACTGATGAGCTGGAAAAGGCAGAAACAGTGATACTGAAAAACATTAAAAAGTGGCAGTTGAGAAGATGAACAACTCAGAGATTAATAAGAGCCATGGAGAAAAATCACAGCTAATAGAGGAAAAGTAGTGTAAATGGAATTATACGAATACTCGTGCCCAGGATCAAAAATTTAATTATATCAGCTCAGGATATGGATGTTGGCTTTACATGCCAAGTCCAGAGGCTAAGATAACTGCAGGAAAAAAATAAAACAAAACAAAACAAAACAAAACAAAACAAAACAAAACAAAACAAAACAAAACAAAACAAAACAAAACAAAACAAAACAAAA
>VZRN01004656.1:567780-584714 GCA_013397935.1 Dasyornis broadbenti | reverse complement strand
CCCACCAAAGAACAAATATGGAAAAGTTGTATGCTCATGTGTTCTCATCTGCGTTTCATATTTTTTTTGTTCATAAGCACTTTTCAGAGGGCATTCAGTGTTGATATATGACAGATTAGAATTTAAAAACCTATTCATTTCAAGAAACTGAAAAGATTATCAGTGCGACTCACTGTTTACTTAGAATAAACCAAGATGATTTGTAGAGAAAATATATGGTTTGGACTATCTGCTTTTTTCCCATGTCTTTCACATTATCTTTTTCTCTCTTTTCTCCTTATTGTATTGACATTACTAACACATTTTCATATTTTCCAGAATATGGAGTTGGTGAGAGTTTCCTAAACTCTCATGATCAAATTTTATATCAGGCCACACAAAGTGTCCTTGTTTGATCTGTAGAACAGGAGAGAGAAATATTAACTTTATTTAATAATTAAGGTTTTGAGAGATAATGCATGAGGTTATATATTGGACAATACTCAGAAGCAGATGGAAATGTTTTATCTGAAAATCTAATTCTATTTCCTTTTACTGTAATAAACATTGATTGAAAGGAATGGAAATTGACAAAAAATGCCTTAAAAAGTGGGGGAAAGTCTGCTTACATGTATAAACATTTTAGATGTATAATCTATAGTAAATGTGTGTAGCTACATGAGTAACTTTAACTGTTGTCAATGTGACAGTAGCTAAATATTTATATATAAGTGCTTGTATATACATACTAACTTAAAGATTAGAAACAAACAGTAATATCATTAAACACAGAAGTTCTTACAGGAAAATTTATTCTCCCATATTTATATAGTCAGTTCTTTAATTAGATAATCCAGTTATATTTATGTGACATAGTTTAGCCAAGAGTTTAATTAACGATTGCAAATCCAATACTTTGCCAAATTGCAGATAGATGTTTCCTTTGAATAAAAGTAATATTGTTAAAAAAAAATTCTAGTATCATCTACTTTTTGTAAACTTATAATCCTGTATTTAATTCAGTTTTGTCTCAAGACATATATTTCACATCTCTCATAACTTTAAGTTAAGTAACACTGCTTAGCCCCATATCCTTCAATATATTCACTACCATTTGTTTCTAACACAATTATTTTCCACTGAGTTATTGGCTGATGAAATTTGCTAAATGGCTGATGTTTATTTGCTAAACCTTTAAAAATCTGTGGAAATTTCCATAACTAAACTGTGGCCCACATTCTGTTCTTGTTTCAAGAATGCAATCCAGAACAATTCTAAAAAATTAATGATGAATTAGCCCTAATTATCATTATGTTTTATTAAGTGTTATATGTAGCTGTTTATTAGCAACAAATACTAATTTCCATTCCAGTCAAATGGACTGGTTATTCAATTTTGCCATAATGTCTTTGGTGTTTCCAGTGGGAACTGTTGTTGGAGCCCCTGAGATACTGGTGGCATTTACATTTTTATACAGCTTTTCCCAGCATTTCTTTTTTTATTATTTCTTCCCACTCCATGTGAGAACATCAATTTCCTTTCCTTCTGTTAACATTTTCCTATGTTAAAGTGTCATTTCCATATTTGATACCTCATTCCAATTCCATTTTCCATGGTACTACAATATTCTCTCTGTGGAACACGGAACTGTACAGATCATTGAACTCTTCTTTGGACAGATTATGACCATGTTCAAGTTGGCACTTCCTACCTTTGCACAGGTTACGCTCATTTTATCTGCCTTACATAATTCATCTTTCTGAGCCTTCTGTTGAATTTGTGGTTTTGTTTTTCTCAGAGATAGGCAGTCCACCCTTGGTCAAGTAAGTTAATGTTTATCTTTTCCCTTCGTGTTACTATTGTGTATTCACAAATCTTTATTCCTTTTATCTGAAATGCTTCTCCTTCCACTTTCCCCCCACTTCCTTTTTAGAATATAAATGTCTTCACTCCCCTCCTTTTTAGAACATAAATGTCTTTTCCTGTTTTGTGTGGTGCCTGGCTTTTATTTTGTATACCTCTAGGTTTAGGATATTCACTTATTTCTATATGCTATGAAACTCGTTATTTATTACATTTATATCTTCTATGTTTCCATGTTTACTATTAACTATCAAAATAATTATATTTATCTACATTCTTTATAGATAAATATACACTTCAGACAAGTAAAGAAACATTTTGTTGCTCAAAAAACTAAATATATTGCTGCCTCCTTTATTCTGCCTGCCATCAGGCAGCAACAACCTTCCAATTAATATTATTCCATATACCACCTAATTTAGGATTACAATCCCAATGTAGTTAGAAAATTGTATAATGAAGAAAAACAGCTGCACTTTTTGAAATAGGTACATTTTTTAGGATTTTGGGAAGACTGCTGTCTAAACCTTTGAAATAGGAGATTCCCCAGGAGTTATGAAAACAAACAAATACCTCAATATGCATAAAAGAGAGGAGGTAATACAAAAGTAATTATAAAAATTGTTGGTATTTTAAAATTTTGATGTTGTCAAGGTTGCTGTGCATATTAGCCATGCATACGCTAGTAAGAAATACATAGTTTATAGATACATCCCTTACCAAATATTCCCAAGAGAAAGTAAGAATCATTGAGAGATTTTTTTTGTAGGAAAAGCTGTTTGCATGTTTTGTTTCCAGCAGAGAAAAAAACAAACACATCCCATGGTCACTAATTTAATCTTCACAGCGGGTACTGAAAAACATCAACAGTTACTTCAAAGAGGTTTAACATGCACCAAATTTCATTTACCAGTAGGCAGATAGAAAGTCCTGTCTCAGTAAAACCAGCTTCATTGCTATTTTACACTAGGATTGCCTTCTCAAACATGTCAGTAAAGAGATTTAGAGATGTCCTGTGGTCCATTCAGCAGGTGTTAGATACAGAGATGGATTGCTATCCTGCAGGGCTGCAAAGTCACTTATATCTTTGTACTGATCAGTCATTTAGCACAGATAGTTATCAGCAGGCCCTCTCATATGAGAATTATTGCAGGGGAGCAATAGAAAAGAAAGGTATCTTTAGTAGAAGTATTTTGCTTATGTAATAATTAAGTACAAGCTTTACATGAGCATGGATTGTCTCAAGCATTCTGAAAAATGGGGGGGTTTGTGTTGCCAGCATCTATAAGAGCTGAAACAGTCTGTGGAAGATGGGTAGTATGCTTATCATCTTCTAAAATAAGGATCCATGTCATGTTAAAATGAGAAATAATATTTGTCCAGGTCAAGACACTCAAAGACACACTCTTATGCTGTTGATTTTACTGCATTAAAGGTGTGTTTAAATGGAAATGTGCAATTTAACCATTATCAATATATTGGATTCGAAATATAGTTCTATGGTATATCAAAACTAGGCAAAATAAGCATTCATCTTTTAAAAAATATAATCTGTTGTGCAAGTCTCAGATAACAACTTAAACTCTTAATAACGAAAAGCAAGGATGATTCATGTCCAGAAGATTCCATTTCCTTGAAATAGCTTCCTAACTTTTGACAGCCAGAGGTTTAGCAGTTTTCAGAGCAGAATATTTCCATTAAGACCTTCTGACTTCATAGGTTTTGATGGAACTCTCTTACGCAAATGCAATTAATTGCCCTTAAAGACATTTATAACAGAGGCCCCCTCTGTATTCTAAACTCCATGATGCAATTATCTAGCAGGTGAAAAAGTATTTCTTATTGTTTCATTTTAACAAACTGTTTTATTATTACATTGATTACTGCCTACTTCTTGAGTTAAGACGTGTAACAGGTAGGCTTTCGCTATTCAGCCTTTTTATACCACGCATGACATTTATAGACCTTTATTATAGCTTATTTTGACTATGTCTGTTCCTAAAAGTCTTACATGACCTATTTACTATCCCCTAGTATGTTATTATTTCCCTTTCTTCATTCCCATTTCAGGGAATCTCAGCAATTGATTTCCACTTCAGTGATAATTTCGTCACTGTGTTCTGTATCTTTTTTGGTTCATTTGGAAACAGGGAGGCTAGGTTTGATCATGCTATTAAAGACCCAGGTGCATCAAAAACTAACATAATGATATCACTATATTGGGTTTTGCTTCCTAGCATTCTAGTACCACTTCCAGCTGTCACTGTCAATTTCGGAACATGATCAAAAGTCTTTCTGAGGTTTGTTTCCTGACTTTTAAAGACTAAGACTCATCATTATGCATGCATAATTAGGGCTGCTTTTCTAAATACTCTTTATGTTGTTTTTATTAATACTGAATTTCCCCCGTTATTTCATAATCCAATTATTTTTTTAAGCCAGAATTACACTGATTAACCTGAATAATTTTGTACAAACATTGAATTTTGTCAATTATTTTCCTATTTCTTTTGTGAGATCATAATATCTTTACATTCGGGTCCCTAGCACAGATGTTTGTTGTTTATCTTCTTCCATTAAAAAAATTAACTACTTATTTCTATCTTTGTTTCTTACCTTCAAAATATATTAACCATGAAGAGATCGTGCCTCTTCTCATCTGTTTCTATCAAAGTCTGGTGAAGGTCAGCATCCAAATTTCTTTTTGAAATTCATGAGTGCAATTGCAGCATTAGCATCTTTGTCTGAATGCTCTTTGACAATTTCAAATTGCAAATTCAAATAGGGATGCACCTACATTAGTACTTTAGTTCAGATCAAGTTGAACTTTTTAGGTCCCTCACCTGTTTATCCCTAATTATAATCGCAGAATTTTTAATACTGGAAGGAACCTGAGGAGGTTGTTGATCCAACTTCCCACTCAAAACAGGTTTATCTGTGATATTGGACCAGGTTTCTCAGCACTTGGTTCAGTCAGATATTGAAAACCTTCAAAGATGGAGACTTCATTATGTCTTTGGACAACCTCTTCTAGCTCTTAATGGTGGAAATGTTTTCCTTAACTTAAGAGGGAACCTCTCCTGTCTCAGTTAATACCTACTGCTTGTAATTGTCCTGTCATGTACCACTGTGGAAACTCTGAATCCATATTCCTAATATACTCTGCACAGGTATTGGAAGATCCTTTGATTGCTTTCTCTTCATGTGAAGATCTGGACATTTGATCAGAGAAGTTGATTAGACCGATTGTTCATCCCTGGTTGATCCATGCTGTTTCCAAGAACCGTTTCTTTCATGGGTCAATCACAAATATTTAAAATAATTTTATTCTAAAAATACATAATTTAGCTGCTGAAACATAATTTATTGTTCAGATAGTCAACACTGATGAATATAAGGAAGTTAAAGCAAAGTCCCGACTGTCCCCCTAAATAATTGAAATAGATTTTTAGAGAAAAATTAGACTTATTTTATGCTACCTCTAAAACTCAGTCCTTCAAAGATCTGTGCAAAATGTCCTATATTATTTATAGAACCACACACTTTAGGAAAAAAGTTCTGTATTTATAAAAAGTCCACTAAATAATTTTTCAGATCTTTACAATGGCTTTATGTTTTTATCAAGAGTCTGTATACGGCTGAAATGACGGAAAACAAATAATTTTTATTATTATTGGAAAAAATTGACATCATATGCCAAGTGATAAGAGTAACAGCAGAGAAGACACAGTTTCTTCAAATACTGAAATATCACGTCAGTAAGAATATATTCTAGTCCTGCTGCAGGCTGAATTTTAATAGATGCCCATGATATGCCGAGAGCTGTAAATATTTGTTCCTTTTTTAACGCATTATTTCTACCTCCATCTGTTGTAAGTGGCATTTTATGGGAATGAGTTCTTGAAAGAGGCAGTTTTACTGCTTACAGTGTGATGCAAACAGTATCACATTACACTACAAATAGAATAGATTTAAAAGATGTAAATATATGCTTGCATTTGAGTTACATATACTGTTACAGAAACTCTTCAACATACTTATGATGATATAAATGACTATTAGGTCATTTGTATGCATACCATTTAAAAAAAAAGTTTCGACCTCATCTGGACTAAGACATTAATTTATTAAGAATGGTTTTGTATTGACCAATATTCTTTTATTCAAGCCATTCCCTGGAAAATAATTAAATAATTAACCAGATTGTTTTTCTTTTCCTCTCAGCTTTACATAAAAAATTTAGTTTCAACTGTTACTTAACAAAACACACATTATTTCCTAATTGTGCAGAGTGCACGTGTCTACTCACCTCCCTTAAGCAGAGGACTGTCATTTACAAACTATTCACCATAGCCATTAATCATATGTATGCAGACAGTGAATTAGTATAAGACTTTTGCAGATTTGCTCTTAAAACTGATTTTTTTTTTTCTTTATTTTGTGAGCAGAGGAGGTGAAGTTGATATAATATTCATATTTGTGGACAGTCTTTTTAGTATCTCCTTCCTCATGTCTTGAAATGAGACATCCTCACAGCCTGTTTATTCTTGTTTCTCAAATTTCCTTCTGTTGTTTCCACTGTTGTCTCTCAGTGGAACCAAATGTTATTAGAGAGAAATGAAGAATTTCTAGGTTTTCTAAAACCAAAATAGTAAATGCTGAGAGGAGGGAAAAAACCACACTGAACTAAAACCGTTCAAGTTTTGCCTAGTCAGGTGGGGGTAAAACCTTTGTTTAGTATGGAACACAATGTTTTGTTTATTGTGTCACTTGAGTTTTTAAAATTCCTTCAAGAATATTAGATATAAATTAAAACTAATTTGCCATTTTAAAGTAGAGTTTTTAATAAAATAGTCTAAGAAAATATTAAGCATTTCCCAAGTAAAATATTTTAATTACATGGCATGCTTCATTTACCAATACTTAACAAATATTTTTTTTTCAGGTAAAGCGATGCACCATGTTTGATTGTAATTCACAAAAAAAAAAAAAAAAAAAACCCAAAAAAAAAAAAAAAAAAAAAAAAAAAAAAACCAAAAAAAAAAAAAAAAAAAAAAAAACAAACCAAAAAACCCCCAAAACCAAACCCTGGTGAATCTGAAGTTTCCAGTGAATATACTGTCATCTTGGCTTTGCTTCTGAGGCTTACTGCTCAAGAGAGCAGAAGTTTTAAATGGACTATTATATTTAAGAAACAGTTTATTCCTCTTTACCATGTCAGACTACCCTGAAACTATAAAATGATGACACTGGTACTAGCAGACATAGTTTGTCTCTGAATTTTTCTGAAGGTGAGAAATTGATTACAGTCCCTTGCAATCAGGCAAACAGTGAACTGTAGGTAGAAAAGTTTCTGAGGCTGTGCTCAAAGGTAATAAAATTTATGTAAAAGCCAACACCAGCTGGCTCCAAGAGAGATCCGCAGTTGGCCAAGACCGAGATCATCAGCAGCAGTGGCAGTGTCTCTGGAGGAACAGATTTAAGAAGGGGAAAAGTTTCTGTGCAGGAGCAGGAGCAGCCAGAAAAGAGAGGAGTGAGAATACGTATGAGAAACAGCTCTGTGAACACCAAGGCCGGTGAAGGAGGGGAAGAAGGTGCTCCATGTGCTGAAGCAGATTCCCCAGCAGCTGTGGTGAAGGTCACAGCGAGGTGGACTGGCCCCCTGAAGCCTATGGAGTTCCATGGAGGACTGGAGATTCACCTACAGCCCATGGAAAACCCCATGTCAGAGCGGGTAGATGCCTGAAGTAGGCTGTGATCCTTGGGAAGTCTGCACTGGAGCAGATTTCTGGCTGAATCTGTACCCCTGTGGAGAGAAGAGCCCATGCTGGAGCAGGTTTGATGGCAGGGCATGTGACTCCACAGGGGACCCATGCCAGAGCAGCCTGCTCCTGCAGGACTCCACCCTGTGAGATGGACTCAGGCTGAAGGAATTCATGAAGAACTGCAGCCCGTGGAAAGGACTAGTGTTGGAGAAGTTCATGGAGGACTCTCCCCTGTGGGATAGATGCCATGCTGAAGCAGAAAAGGAGCATGAATAGTCCTCCACAAGAGAAGGGAGGGTCAGGGACAACATGTGATGAGCTGACTGCAGCCCCCATTCCCCTTTCCCCTGTGCTGCTAGAGGGAGGAGGTGGAGAGTGAAATTAAGCAGGGAATAAGCAGGGGTGAGACAGATCAATTTGATTTTTATTTATGCCTCAACATATGTTAAACGTGAGGTGAAAAATTACTCTCAGGCCTCTACAGGTGCTGGGAGCCCTGTCCCCAGAGGAGGCTTTGCCTGGCAGCCGATCGGGGCAGAGAAATCTTCCACAATCAGGCTGAAAGTGACGGTGTTTTATTTCTCATTATCTTACTGTGATTTAATTGGTAATACATTCAATTAACTTCCTTAAGTTGCTTCTGTTTTGCCTATGACAATAAACAGTGAGCAAACTCCCCTCATCTGGACCCATGAGCTTTTCATTATATTTTTTCTCCCCTGTTGAGGAGGGGAATGACAGAGCAGCTTTGGTGGGCCCCTGGCAACTAGCCATGGTCATCCCACCAGAGAAGCATGGAAAGACTGACAGCATGGTAGTGGTTTATGGTTTACAGTTGGACTCTGTATCTTAAGGATATTTTCAAACCTACATGATTCTATGATTCTGTGGTCAAGAACTGACAGAGAGCCCATTGAATTCAGCCACTGACAAAAAGAGGTGAGGGAACTTGAATAACCATTGCTTTTCTTTTGGTTCAGTACTTTGTATACTGCATATAGAGAAACTGACATAATCAGGAATTTCTGTACGTAGGGGTAACAACCTGAAGTACATTTTCAACATTCAAAGAAAAAAAGTATGGCTCCATTTTTATTGAGATATGGCTGACACTGACTCAAATAGAACTGGCTTTTCCCCACACATTGTTGTATTTTTTTTTTTAAATTTTATTATGCAGTACATTAGTATAAATTGGATTCAATAATTATGTTTTATTGAAAAAAAATAAGGCTACTCGTTAATGTATTTTACTGAAATTTGTTTGTTGCCAAATAAAATAGGTGTGCTTGAACAAAGCTTATCAAATAAGCTAAAACACAGGGGGAATTTCAATTTAAATTTAATTTCGAAATAAACTTATTAATTCCCATGGATATATTTGATGAGGGTTGTTCAAAAGACAACCAGGAGTGTAACTGTAGAGAGAAATTACTTCAGTTAAACTTGAAGGCAAATGTGTCATATACTCTTTACACCTGTCAGAGTCCTGTGTTCTCAGGGTTTATTGACAAGTATTTTCTTTTTGACCATGTTATCATCCTAAATTAATAGAATGTGGTAAGTTCTTTGTTTTGTTTTTTTTTTGTTTTGTTTTGTTTTTTTAATGGAGTTACCTTCAAGCAAGTTACCTTTGACCTTCACCTAAAAATCATGGGTTGAAAATTTCAAGCTACAAAGAATATTTAAAAGTATTAAAACTACATATATAAATGATAAAAATTATGAAGGCCCAAACAATCAGCCACTATTTAAGGAGGACATTGTCATGCTAAAGTGATTTTACCATCTTGAGATATTGGGATATAAATAAGAACAGGCTTGTCCTAATTGAAGAATAATGCTATTTTGCTTGCATAATGCTTATCCTAAAGGAATAAGAGGTAGTAATAGTATTGAAAGCTGTAGAATGAGCTGAGAATGAAAAGAGCCCACTCTAAATGGAAAATAATTCATTTTAAAAGAACATTACTGAAAAAAATGGATAACACTATTTAATAGAATCAAAATAATATCATAGAAACAGTGTTTGAAATAAATACATAAATGTTAAATTTATAAAACTTAAGAGAAACACCTTCATTTCCAAAGAATTATTAATTTAAATTAATGAAAGTTCTCAGATGGGTGGTAGGTTGGGACATATCCCTCCCAAGCTGTTTTGTTGAGATGAAATGAACATCTCATTGCTAATGCAGGTAGAAAATTCATAAACACATAGAAGAAACAAAACTCCAGGATAGAGTTTATTTTTATTGTATTATCATTAAAATCAAGCTCTGTGGGATGTGAATATATTTATCTCTTTGTGTTGACTTTAGGCAGACACGAGTTAACCTCTAGCATAAGCTTTATAATCTGTGGTGATTTAAAACAGCTTGTTCTGTGGCTGGTTGTAAATTGACCATGGAACAAAAAAGAGATTTTCTGGTCTTTTGCATGATTTCATTTCATCGAATCATAGAATTCTTTGGGTTGGAAGGGACTTCAAAGATTATCAAGTTCCAAACCCCTGCCGTAGACAGGGTCACCTCTCACTACACCAGGTTGCTCCAAGCCCTGTCCAACTGCGCCTTGCATATCCTTGCATATCCAGGAATGAGGCATCCACAGCTTCTCCAGGCAGCCTGTTTCAGTGGCTCACTACCCTGTCAGTAGAAGAATTTCTTCCTAATAGCTCATCTAAATCTGTTCTCTTTCAATTTAAAGCCATCATCATTTGTCTTGTCACTGCATGCTCTTTTAAGATGCCCCTCTCCAGCTTTCTTTTGGGTCCCCTTTAGGTACTGGAAGGTTGAAATAAGGTCACCCTGAAGCCTTCTCTTCTCCAGGCTGAATAACCCCAACTCTCAGCCTGTCTTCATAGGGGAGGTGCTCTGCCCCTTTGATCTTCATGGGCCTGTGGACTTGCTCAGCAGGCCTGTGTCCTTTTCATGTTGGGGACCCTAGAGATGGATGCAGTACTCAAAGTGGGGCCTCACACGAACGGAATAGGGGGGAGAGTCACCTCTCTCAGCCTGCTGGCCACGCTTCTTTTGATGCAGACCAGGACACTTGTTCTTCTGGACTGCAAGCACACATTGCTGGTTCATGTTGAGCTTCTCATCAGCCCAAGTCCTTCTCCTCAAGTCTAGTCTCAATCTATTCTCCACCCAGCCTGAATTTGTGCTTGGGATTGCCCTGACCCATGTGCAAGATCTCACATTTAGCCTTCAATTCTTACTTTGAAATCTCTTACGGCTTAATTTAAATTGGAAACTTTGTTTACACACAGTTATGTGAAACATCTAGAAAAGCCTGTAAGTATTAATACATGCTCTATAATAGTCTCTCTATATATGTTTTCCTGATTTTATTGCATTTAAAGGAGTCTATACTTCTACAGTATTTAAAATATGTCAGAAAATTTGGACTTCCTTGATCCAAGTAAATGTTTTTTGAACCCATTCTTGGAAGAACTGTTGTACGACAGAGAACTACCACTGCAATCCAATGATTTCTGTTAAAGAGTTGCTTACACACTACCTGTCTCATGGATGCAAGAAAGGGCTGAATGATTTATTTGGTATTGATAATGAGTCATACTAGTGCCTGGGTTAACTGTGGAAGAAAAACCTTTTGTAAGATACAGTAAATTTTTCATATAGCTTAGCTGCATATGTTGCTGGAATGGATGGAAAGGGAGTAATGGTAGGTGCCTCTGAACTACTAGTCCAGATCTCATGGTGAATAAAGAGTGTGATTTAGTCCTGATGTGGAAAAGATAGTCTAGTATCTGGAAACATGTGGAAAAGAGAGGTTCCTGGAATTTTCTGCTTCAGACAATATTCTGTGTGAAGCATAGTTAGGATATAGGCAATTCTTTTTACTGGAAAATAAACCACTTTTAGATTAAGGTATTATTTTTATAGAATGCGTCTCTAATTAGCAGACATGAACTGTATTTTGCCTATTGGTGTTCTGTAACCAGCAGTGGAAATTTCAAATAGACTTATTTTTAGACTATTTAAAAAATATATCTGGAAACAGATGCAGTTTATAAATCTGCAGTTTAGGACTTATGATTAAATTTCAGTGCCTGCAAAAAAACCCCACATTTCTTGGGAGTGCTAATTTAAGAAAGATGATCAAAGATGACTCTGGACATTCTTGTATGTTTAAACTTGAACCATTTAATCAGGTTATTTGCTTTAAAAGAGGACCAAAGAATAGAAAAAAAGAGATAGAGGCAATTCAGACATATCTAGAAATCCCTTTACCTGTCAAAATGAAAAAGAACCAGCAGGATAAGATAGAACACAGCAAATTCAGGCTGTAGCTCACTCATAGGAATATACAGAATCTACAGAAATAACTGTGAGAGGCAAGTCAGGAATTTCCAAGTAGTATTTCTACTCCTCGCAATGTCTTCAATACTATTCTCTGTTCAAATGCTAATTGTGAACACTAGTTATATGTTCATAATACATTTTTGATGTGAGCAAGTGCCATTAATTCTGCTGGGGCTCAGTTGTCACAAGGGACACAGATTCTAAAACTCATTTTGAAAAGTCAGGTCCCCTAGTACATCTCATTTAGCTATTCCTATTTTAAAGATGCAATCTTAAGTCCGTCTCATGTTTGCAAAATGACGCACATGAAAAATGTCAAGTTCAGTCAACAGTAGAAGTGGGAACTGACTCCAGCAACAAATCTCAATCCTATTTTGTATGTATCGTCACTGTTATCATCTCATCATTGTACATCACCTTCTTTAGGCCACAAGAATTTACTGGAATTTTAGATGCATTTCTGTGCTGTTGCAGATGACTCTTGCTGATCTTTGATTTTTTCTTTTCTTTTTGACAACTTAAGGAAAATACAGAAAATTATTCCCAAAACTATAACTGAGTATGTCTACACAGTTTCCATTCTAACAGTGATGGTGTGAATTTAGAAAAGGTTCAAAGGGTCCATTTGAAGTAATCATAAAACAACAGGAGGCTGTGACTTTTTGCAGAGTTGTACATTAATGGCTCTGTTGTCAACTACAAAGCATCCACTGAGCTGTAGCTGTTGTAACACTACACAGAAATACAAAGATACACAAGCTAGTTACATTGCATTTTAAAGCTGACAGATTGCTTTACAAAATATTGTAATACTGCCCAAGACAGTAAGTTTAGCAGCTGCATGATATCTCTTACCTCAACAGTATGTCTTAAACACATGACCATCCTCATTTAAGTTGGTGGTTTTTATTTAAATTTTATGCAATTAAAAATAAACCAATGCTTGTCACTATCAAATTCAAAATCAGAAAATAGCACTTCATGTTTTAAAATATATAAAAAAAAAAAACATAAATAATCAGAACCCTCTAAAAATAAGTCTCTTAGGACTCTACAGAGTTCAGTAATATCTCCTTTATTTTTTATGTAGAACAAATGAAGTCGATGAAAACTTTTCACTAATTCACTGGGAAGATGATCATGCCTGGGGTGAAACTGAATGTATTAAATGCTTTATTATAAGTAAAGGAGCATGCAAAACCTTTCTTTACAGTATGTAATGCTGTCGAAGTAATTTCAAGTATCATGGTAAAAATTCCTTTTCTCTTCACAGTCTTGGTATATAATGAATGGACTGTTTGACTATGGAAATAGTGTCATTTCCTTAAGTCCTATGCAATTATACTGTGTTCTGAAAGATTGGCTTGCTTAAGCTTGTGGAACTCTTACATGGAAATGTTTTAAGGAGCAGGCTAAATGCTTAAAACTGTCTAAATGTCTTTAGACTAACCTATGTCACATATTTAGGCATTTAGGAAGGTCAAGGTATGTAGATGTCATAAAAAATAAAACACAAACATATTTTCCAGAGCTACTTCATCTTGAACAGTCTAAAATGAATGATCACCTCCAATATGAACTACTTGCCTAAATTTGGATGCCTACACATTTTCAGAAACACATCTAAACTTAGGCAAAATTATCTGATGTTGTGGTATACATGGAAAATACCTTACATCAAAAGAATTGAATTGCACTATACTTGTTTTAATCTGTGGAATTTGTTTAGCTACTCCAACCATTTTTGTTCAACGAAAAGAAGTACAAAATATAAAATTCTGGTTGGAATATTTTCCCAAAACCAAGGAAGCTTATTTCACAAGATTCAAGTATATGATTTCTTTTCTTTTTTCCCCTGGAAGAAATATCCCTGTCATCAGGCTACAGATACATTCTTCTTCCCCCAGTCTGAATCCAAATGATTTTAAAAACTAAGTTTAGAGAGGTTTCTATACCAGAAACTACTTGAACTGGGGCTACACCTTGTCAACATCAACACAGACTTCAAGCCACTCAGTTCTCTCCTGAAAGTAGGGCCTAACGACTTGGTGATGCTGCTCTAATGAGGAGTTGGAAAAGGGACCTCCTCATTTTTTACTCCAAAGCAACAATGCAATTTTACTGGAGATACAAGGAAAAGAGAGATCAACCTCTATTTTTAATTTATAAAGTGTGGGATGGTTGTAGTCAGGTATGGACAAATTATAGGTTCAGATAAAATAAATTTACAGGTTACAGGGTAGGAAAAAGGGAGCACTGCATTTACATATTTGCTTCCAGGTCTTTTAGTGCGCTTTGCAAATTCACAGACTAAAAATCCTAAATTATAGATGCAAGAGAGGTGGAATTCAGCTGCTTGCATGCACAAAAGAGTGCTGCAATTATCATTCTAGGGCATTCATGATTCTTCACTTGAGTGGTCCAAAATTAAGAATGCATTTTTCTCCTGTCAGTTCTAGCGCTTCATTTTTTTAACATTATGGAACCAACAGGCAGGGAGAAATCAAACATGCTACACATTGCAAATAAACTGCATCATATCAAAACTATACAGATTTTGTAAAGCAAAAAAAAAAACCATAAAATGCACATGCATAGAATGTGTGTATCACCATATACATAATTGAAAACTGTCCTGTATTTTACTGTCTTCATTTATCCTGCAATGATTAAAGGAATACAGAATAAATTACTGTTAAGAGAAAACCATCACAAACTTATATGTACTTCAATAGTGTCAATACCATGATCTTCCTCTCCAATAAATTGTTTCTGAGAAAGAAATGGAAATTCTAGAAATAGTGGGATGAATCCAAGGATGAAACCTTCTTTTTGAAAACCATTTTCTACTGAAGTCCATTACACTACCTAGTAGATTCCTTTGGGAAACTGCAAGAACCTGAGTTTTGTTTTGTTTTTTTCCTTGAAATTAATATGGCTAAAACAGCTAAAACAGTTGAAGCAGACATTTTGTAGTAGCTCTAGTAAACAACATGAACAATAAACGTCTTGGGATTCTTTTAGTTTCAACTTCTATTATCATAAAATAATTTTCTTTCTGTTAGTTAAAAGTGATGTTCAAGTATGAATAATGTTTGACTCATTTATTTCTAAACAGATTTTTTATATGTAGGCTGTTAAGGCAGAAAAAGTGGGGAAATCTGGGGGAAAAGCATTGACAAGTGGGAAGAAATATACTGAGCATTTATATAACAAATGGTTGTGTTTTACCATGCTATTTGTATAAATATATATTAAACCATCCTGCTAAGTCTTACAAGAGTTTTTATTAGACATTTCTAGCCCAGGACAGATTTTTCTGACCCCAGGGCCTATTTTAGAGGAAAATGGAGGATCACATACTGGACTGATCAAGATAATTTGTACACACAAAAACTTTCATCCCAATTTCTGCCATCTAGAAGAAGAATATCTTTCCAAAATTTTCATTTTCCATTATTTTGAAAATGACTGTTCTTCATTACCACAGAACACTTGCTTAGGACCTGAGTTGAGGACTTCTCATTTCTGACACACAACTTTCAGAATAAGATGTCCCTGAGTCAGCTTTGGCTTTTGTTGCTCAGTTCCATCATTGTGTCTGATCAAAGTAGCTGACTTACCCCTCTATTTCTCTGTGAGCAGATCATTCCTGTTATGGTCTTTGAAATTGCCTTGACTGCTAACTTTTAAAGTTAGAAATAATGTAATTTTCCTGGTGTCAATTTTCAAAGAAATATTTTTCTTTGAAAGCCTTGGGAAAAACCAGGATTGTGCAACTGAAGAGCAAATGCTTATAAACGAAGTGTGGTTCATTTTGCTAAAATATTTAGACCAGCTGGAGGTGGTTTTGAAGTAAAAATACAATTATTAACTGACTTATGTTTGGCTTGTCCTTCAGTCTCTATACAAATATGGTGTATACTGGTGTTTGAGACTGCAGCAAATTCTCGTCTATCGTAAATCTTGATTCTCAGTACACTCATGTCACCCTCAAGAAGCTGATAGTTTCTGCCTCACTGTCGGGTTCTCCTCTTAACAGGTTGTTGTCTTTTGATCTTCTTTTGACCAGAGCATAAAATTCTTATTGCTGGAAACTGAAGAGTAGAGTTTCCCAGCTTTAAATTTAGCTATTGTTCTTAAGTGGATTTTTCTCACCAAGATTTTTTCCCACCTCTTTTCTGCCAAACTTCTCTATAATTAGGAAAAACTCCTCTATTGCTATACACTCAGGCAAGGCAATTTTGAGATGAATATTACTTAAGGCAAAATGAACATAGCTATCCTACACAAAAATTTGAAGAATACATTTTATTAACTAAGACTTCTAAAACAGTCTAGACTGAAAAAGAAATTCAAGATATTCCACAAAGTATTTCTTTTCCCTGTTATAAATGACATTTCAATGAAATTAAGCATTTCTTGTAAATAGGATCACAATCCATAATGATGTACTTATATTTTTTCTCATATTTTCTTACAGAAGTTTTCATTTTAAAATTTGTAAAAGCTTTTTATTTAAAATATATTAGTTCCACAATACCAATCTACATGCATACAAATATTGTAATCATGTTGTAAATAAAATTGTAATACATATCCTCAATTTATTACCAAAAAAATTACCAACTTTCTTTTTTTCTTAGAGAAAACAATTGGAATTGCAATTATGACATTTTCTAAAAAGTAAAGAATTTGATACAGGCATATGTTTACCCTTCAGTACTGTTGGTAATCAAGTGAGACAATTAGGAACCAATTTTGCATTACCAGAAAAACATTTGCACCAAAGTACAGCAGGATGTGATTTTGTGTGCCCAAATGTCTATGTTGCCTGTATTTGCAGTAGTTGAAATTATTTCTGAAGCTATCAAGCTTTTCTTCTGAAATTTGAATAATATATCTGAGAAACAACTTTTTTTACATATAAATTCCCTAAACCTTATCTAATTTAAGGGTAGTCATTTCACCACTGAAAATTAAAAAAAAAAAAAAA
>VZRN01004656.1:553121-567772 GCA_013397935.1 Dasyornis broadbenti | reverse complement strand
AAAAAAAAAAAAAAAGAGAACAGGAAAGGAAAGCCTTGTTCCACTCTCTTTGAATAAAACCCTATCCTGAGATATCAGTTTCACAAAATTGAATCTGCAGAATATTGCAATACAGTGTTACCACTCTTAAAAAAATTTCCGTACAGACTAAGCACTAAATACAGGCAGTCATACAGCTTCACCTGACGTTTTTGTACAGGGAAAATGTCAGTTAGTCCAAAATTAGATTGTTTATTTTATCATAACAGAAATATCGGGATTCAGCTGTTGTTAGGTGAATTTTAATACAATGTATTCTGGAAGACATACATAATTTTCATTGTCAGTAGTTTATATTTACTCTATTTTGGTTTGAAGTGGTGCGCTACAGCAGCTGCCCAGTGCATGAGGCAGACCCCACCTGTACCTAAGTGGACTGCAATCGTAAATGTGCTGGAGCACACTGTTCTCAGTTATGGTTAGGTTAAGTGCCTTAATTTCAGCTATATAATGGATGCAAGATGAGAAACTATGTCTCCTCTGACATAAAGTTTGAGGGGTGAAAAGTGCTGGTAAGGAATCCAAGACAAGGCAGGCTGATAAAAGAGCGTTCTGTCAACATCTTGTTAATAGTCCCTACAAGAAAAGATACCTTATTCTAGATTAGCACTTCACATCATGATGGCATTTGATGCTAAACTTTGGGCTTAAAACTCACATAAGTATATGTTTATTTTCTTAGGAACACCTCCACAAATATATTTTAGTCTTTTATAGAGAAGATTTTGGAGGGAGGGGAAGCAGATGATCCAGGCATCAGACCTTTTTATCATCCAGCCAAGGTCAACCCACCATGGTTCTTTTTGATGAATAATGTAAGGCCTGAGGAATTCAAGATAAGGAGAGTTAATGGACAAAATATGGACTGAATAGGGCTAGAGAATGAAGAGTGGTATGATCATGGAAATTTCAGTTGTCATATTATGGTGCTGGGACAAGGGGTGGAGTAAGAGTAAATTGTCTGCTTTCATTCTGTGTTATGATGACGTTATTTTGATTTTGGTGTGAGGAATTTTTTTCTTTTATATGAGTGAAGTTTGTGAAATTTGAGAAGATTGTGTGATGAATGTGTATTTTAATGATATTTTAAAATACGTGGTTCACAGAGGAGAGTGTGGAATTTATAGTGTTTCCATGGCAGGGTTTTGGATGTGGGGAGCTACGGGGGTGGCTTATCTGACAAGCTGCCTGAAGCTTCCCCCATGTCTGACAGATCTAACTCCAGCCAGCTCCAGGATGGACCTGCTACTGGCCAAGGTCAAGCCCATCAGTGGTGATAGCAGTGCCTTTGGGATAACATAGTTAAGAAGGGTCGGGGGGGGTGGGGTGGGGGGGTGGAATCTCCCACACAAATGCAACCTGGAGAGAAAAGTGAGACTATGTGAGAAACAGCTCTGAAGACACCAAGGTGAGTTAAGAGGGAGGGGAAGGGGATAGTTCAGGTATCAGAGGCTGCCCTGCAGCCCAGGATGAAGATTATGGGGAGGCAGATGTCCCCTGCAGCCCATGGAAGTCCACAATGGAGCAGATATCCATCAGGAATTTTTGGAGGGCCCCATACTGGAGCAGGTGAATGCCCAAGAGGCTGTGACTCCATGGGAAGCCCACAATGGAGCAGACTCCTGGCAGGAGCTGTGACCCTGTGGAGAGAGGAGCCTTGGCTGGAGCAGGTTCGATGGCAGAACTTGTGACCCCATGTGGGACACCTTGGAGCAGTTTATTTCTGAAGAACTGCACCCCTTGGAAGTGACCCCTACTGGATCTAAGTTTGAAACAGAACTTCCAAAACATTCTCCTGATACACAGAACCCAAACTTAAATCCAGATATCATCAGCCTGTTAAATAAGTTTGGATTTTCTGGAAGGCTCTTTCTAATTCTATGCATTCTAGATGGACTTTTCTTGTCTCTAGAGGACTGCTCAGGCATGAATTAAAGTGCTGAAGCTCTGAAATGCAACAGCTTAGATGAGGAAAGAAATTATTACTGCTTTGTTCCTGAAATGACCTGACAGTTCACTGCAGATTGTGAAATGTCCATTTTGAGAGGTATTAAGAAAATTCAGATGCAGCTCCAGATGGGTTCATTGGCAGGTTACTCAATCAGGAACAAATGAATCAAATCTATTTTTTAAATTGAAGTACCAGTCAATACATAAAAACAGAATTCCCAAGTCCTCAAATATAAAATAATGGTTTTGCTTTATTTCATCAACTTTTAAACCAATTGACCAATATCCATGTTAGAAAAAGGTGGCTCTTAGTGACTTTTCTGTTCCTGATGACAGCAACCATGAAACAAATAGTATTTTAGTATAAACTCAAAAGTTATATGTTTAGAAATATATTTCTTTCAGACTTAAGAGAACTTCTATATTTATTTCCATACAGAGAACACACCCACATGTATAAGGGCAGGATACAAAAACACGTTTGGGAGGGCATTAAAGATTGCTCAGAGTACACACCCACTCCTATGTGCATCACTGTGATAATCGTACCAGAAAGATACCCCAACACACACCGGAAATTTTGATTGCTTGCATCTTGCTGTGTTGCAGCTTTGACTGATGTCAGAGTCTAAAGTCCTTCCTGACAACAGAGACTTCCAACTAAAAAAATTCCTTTCACCTTCTTACCAGCTTTTTTAGCTCTGATTACTGTTTCTGTCTGTAGGCATTAAGCTCCATGTTTATTCTTATCCTAAACAGTCTCAAAGTTGTTTCATAAAAATACCTGGACTTCAAATTTTCACAAAAAATTTAGTTCAATCAATCCTCCCTATAAAATGCAGGTAAGAGTTAACATTTTTACTTTGTGACCAGTCTAAGAGGTCATGTAGGAATACAATGGACAGAGATACAAATCCATCTATGCTTTTTCAGTCTATCTGGGTCTAGCTTTAAAGAGGCATAATTTTCTTCCTTTTTCTCTGTCTTATGAAAGCTTCCTATTTCCCATCCTGCTCTGCTTTAAATAGTATTTTAAAAAGAAAAACCACCAAAAACCCAGTGTGTGATCCTCATGTTCTACTGACCCATACTTTTAGCAATATTGTCATATACTATTGCTGTTAGCTTTGTATATTCAGTGTTTTGAAATATAAATATCATGTGCTAACTGCAATGTAGTAGCTGGTTATATACTTTTAACTGTGGACATTACTTTGATGGAAAATAATCTGATGAGAAATAAATGTTAAGACGTCTTGCTGAATAGGTAGAAATTAATTTAGAACTTTAAAGAAGCAATATTTTTAACACTGTTTGGATGATAGGGTTTTTTTGGTGACTTTTGCTGAAATGCATGTCTAGTCATGTAATTACTTGAGAACCTGGAGTGAACTGAAGAAAAGTGTTCAGAATTGATATATCTCTTGCAAACTGCTCCTGGGCAGAACAAATTCACTGGAGATGAGAAACCCCAGAGTTGATCATTGAGGCCAATTAAATGAATTACTGTAGAAGAGCACAAGAAAATTCATGAGTGACATCTAATCTATTTTAATTTAATTGAACAAAAACTTAATGTGGGTAGTTTCAGTGTCTGTAGTGCATTGTGCGATGTATCACACTTTTAGAAAAACATTTTCTGAGACCTGCAGTCAGTTTAGTGTTTTGTTAGAGATGTATAATATATTGTTCTCCATTAAAAATGTTGTTAGAGAAGCCCCACGGAGATAAATGTCATTGTGTCATCTTTGTATTTTGTACAGGGAGACAAAGGCTCCCTCTGACCTGCAGGCACAAGTTGTAATTTTTATGAAGAGTGTTCTTTTCCCACAGATAAGCCTGTTAGCTTTTGTCGGTTTGAGAAGTTATGTCACAGACAGAGAGAAAAATTGTTTATATTTTAATTCCTTTCACAGAAATATCTTGCAGCAAGCCAGACCTTGAAAAAAAAAAGGCAACAATGGAAGATGGAGATGCAGAATGGACAGAATGAACGTCTATACAGATCTTCTACCTTGTTATAAGCTGAAGTGTGGTTTGGTTTGCAGATATCTGCTTTTTTAAGTGAGACATAAGGTACTGCTTATGCTGACATGCCAGTTGCTTGACCTAGATAGCAAATAAGAGCAGGGAAAGAACATTTTTATGAGATGATTCTTTACTTTTGCCTTCATTATTGGAAATGGCTAAATAGTCTTTGACTTTTTCTACTATCTGTCTCACAGTACCTTAAAAAAAGACAGTATGTGTTACGCTGTAGGGGAAGGAAAATTGAATGCAGCTAGTATCAACACAGTAAGGTTCTGCTGCCTCTTATGCTGTCCCCTGTTCAGTATAACACTACATTTTTTTCTATCTTTGTTCAATCTACCCCTTTTATAGTATGGTTAAACATCCCATAATCCTGATTGACAAGAAATCTATGATTAATGTGTCTCAGGTGAATGTCACTGCTGAGGTCTCAGTCATTTTGTCCTTTATGAATCTTTATAAACCACTTAAGAGATCTGCCCTAATATCTTTTAAAACATTCATAGAATCATAGAATGGTTTGGGTTAGTAGAGATCTTAGAGATCATTGAATTCCAACCCCCCTTCCATGGGCAGAGACACCTTCCACTAGACCAAGTTGCTCAAAGCCCCATCCAACCTGGCTTTGAACACTGCCAGGGATGGTGCATCCACAATTTCCCTGGAGAACTTTAGTAAACCTGGACAATGAGGAGTTCATGTGTCACTGTGCCTCAATAATGGCCATGCCTGTGGTTAGAACAGGATGTGGCTGTAAAGGCAAGGTAAGGCAGCATTCTTCTGAGGCAAACTTCCCTCTTCTGGTCCATGGAGACTCCATAACACAGAACAGTGGGAGTGCAAGAATGGGATCTAGGAGGGGGCAAGTAGAGGTTGAACAAGACCAACAAGAGACCCTCAAAACCCCCCAACCTGTTTCCAGAAAGGTCCAGAAGAATGGGCAGCACGTGCTTACTCATTTATATGAAGAGTGAGAAACCTAAGCCCAGGGTGGGGAAAACTTACCTAGAAAAAGGTACCCCCACAAAGGACACGTGGTCTGGACCCAGGACTGGTGATCTTCTATCTCTTTCTTTCCTCTTTCCTTTCATTCTTTTATTTCTCTTATTATCAGAAAGTAAGGGCAAAAAAATATGCAAATTTCCATGCGAAGCGTGTAGTTTGGTAATAAAACTTTTTGAGGTTTTTTTATCTTGAACTCTTTTGGCTTTCACTGATCTTTTTCAACCATTTGCAACTTTAATGTAACACGCTGATTCCAAGAGTACATACATAGTATTCTTGTACATTTTGTACATAAATATTTTCCTGCTTGCTCTTCTTTCGAAATGCAGTGTAGGCTGAAATCATCTTTATAAGAACAGAGTTTTATGAGATTTCTGTGGGGTTGAGATTTTTTTTTCTGGCTAAAGTAACCATCATAACTAAAAGATGAATATTTCATGTGAGATAATATTTCATGTTCCCTCAACAAGTTTAGAATACTTCTTTTTGGACAATCTCCCTCCCCTTCCCCCCTGCCCCCCATTGTTGCTGTTGTTATTAGTACCTGTATAGTAAAAAATAAATTTTTAAGCATAAAAAATCGTGTTTACCCTTATATATATTAAATGAATTTTTAAAATATGGTTTCCTAAAAGGAGCAGTGTCTTTGAGCTAACAATAAAACTGAGTGAATAGACACTGGCTGTATTTCCTTTAATTCTAAATTATGACTAATTGCTCCATGGGGAAAAAAAAATAAAAAGAAAAGTTGTATACATAAAAAAGAAATTAAAATATCTGTAAATAAAAATGGAATATATACTGTAAAATAATTATTTTCATCAACTGACTTTTTGGTACACTGGACTGTATTAAAGTAAGTACATGGACTAACTCAGACTATTGGAATAGACTTTTATTATTTAACTGTATGTACATTAGCAGATGCATGATTAGTGAGGAAGTCCACATCATTGATTAGATTGGCCCGTCTGTGATTCAGCTATTCCAGGTTCAGATTTTTTTTGCTATGTGATGGGTTTTAAAAGCAATAGCTCTCTAAAAATATAGATAGAAGATGAATGGAATTTTCAAAAGCACCACATCATTTAAATACTGTTGAAATCAATAAATATTAGCAGTAAGATCCAAAAATGCACTTAGGTATCTGAAGCACAAGATAGGCATCTGAGACCCAGAGGGTTATTCAAAAGCATTTAGGTACTAAGAGTCAGAAGGTATTTTAAGTTTGCTGCTGTCTTGTTGCAGTGAAGGCCCAGGAGATACTGCTGCTACTTTGGCAGAAGAAAAGTGCATTGAGGGGTGCTCTCACTTCTGATTGTAAGACTAGGCTGCTTTTCAGTTAGGGTAAGTGTCTTATGGAGAGAAACAGATGAATAAATATATGAAATTTAATATTTTTGCTATTTTGTAAGAAGGGTTAAAACATGGTTACTCATTTTGAAACCATTTCTGGTTTTATCCAAGGTTCCATACAAAATCTGGATTATAGGTCACAGTGCAGGCCTTGAATTCCTTGGCACAAAAATCTAGTAGCTAGAATATGTTCCTGCAGACTAACAAGGCTCACTTGAAAAGTAAGGCCAGAGTAACTGGCTCATGTGACAATAGAAAAAATGGGTATGAGTGCTCTCCTCTCCTGTTTCCACTCTTCTTCAAACAACAATCAATCCGACAGTATTTCAGTTGCCTCTAACAAAATAGGCACTTCAAGTTTATGCACTTATTTTATTGTACTTGTCTTAGTCCCTGCTAACTTTCAAAACCTTGCCACACAAGACATTGTGCTCTCATAGACCACTTTGTCCTGTTTTTCATTTTTTGTGTACCTAAATATTTCTAAAAGGTTTACTTTATCTGCATCTGAGCTTTCCTATTTCTTCAATATAACAATATTTCCCAACCTTTCTTGGGTATTTTGAGGATGGTGACATTAATGATTGCAAGGGGAATACATTCTTCTGTAACAAGAAAAATATAAACGCCACATATCCAATTCCTAGTATCACTTTTCAAGAGAAAATAAGCTCATTCCAGATAATTGCAGCAGTGATAATCTGAGTGATCACAAGTTAAATTACTGAAGTATTTTATCATTTTTTCATGAAACTTTCTGGACCATGTCTATGCTTGGGCTTACTATGTCCTTTCATGAATTATGGGCAGATACACAGTTGGATTAGAGACAGTGTTTTTCAAAGTGCAGACAAGGTCAAACTGAGCAAATTGAAACAGAAGAATGTTTCTAACAAATATCTCCTTCTGGAATAAATAAAGAAAGCATGATCCTTCAGCATGAAAGAGCAAACTGGCAAAATTTTAGCCTTTCAAAGGAAAGAAAAAAGCAGTGCCATGAAAATTGTCCTCCATATTTACAAGAAAGGACTATACAAAGACAAAAGATTAATTATTTTAATTTGGAGAAATAAATGCTACATTAATCTTAAAACTCTGAAAGGGATTAAAGCTTGCTGATATCCTAAGGTAATCCTATACTGTTCTTACTCATCTTTCTTTCTCTAAAAACTAACTATTGGCCACTGTCAAAACTGTACTGTTGATTTTTAGATTGACTTAATACTGAGAGAATACTTTTGTAATATTTAAAAATGTATTTTTAGGCTTAAGATCAGACTGAATCTCAACTCCAAAAAAGTCTGTTTTCCCTAGAACTTTTGATGGTTTGTATAATATGCCAGTAGTGGTATTAGAAATGGATGGACTTTCAGATAACAACTTCTGATGTCTCTATTTGGCTAAATCACATTGGGACAGTCAATTTTAAGTTTTTTTAGTTAAGAAACCAAAAAAACATAGGTCCTTCTAAAAGATGGAGATCAAGGAATACTTCAAAGGAATACAGGCTTCTAGACTGCAATTTCAGAGAACTAAAGAAAAGAAACAAATAAACATGTCTAGATGTGGCACTTGGGGACATGGTTTGCTGGGCATCTTGGTAGGGCTAGGCTGGCAGTTGGACTTGATGATCTTAAGCTTCTTTTCTAACCAATGAGTCTATGAATCTAGATTGATTGATTTGAGTTGCTAACTCTCTTTGAATCAAGTCAGTAAAAGATGAGTTTATTGCCCCTGTATTTTAAAAACACCAACAGAATAAAATACATCAGGCTAAAATTCTCTAAGCAAACCATGATTTAATTTGTTGAAAAAAATTAAATCCTGAATATAATATTTTGATGTTCATAAAAAGGGAAAGAAAAATAGATTTACTACAAAATAAATATTAAAAAAAAAATAGCCCCCTGCTTTTTCAAATTTACATTTTCAGGGCAAAGCAGATAGTTTAAAACATCTTACTTAGTTTCAAGCAACGCTTTCCATTGAAAAGTATGTGTGTGTGTGTGTGTGTTTTAAATAAACTCTAGTTTGGTACCTTTGGAATTCTCAGCATTATGATTATAGGTGTTTTACTTAGCATTAAATGGTAAAAGTTATACATACAAAATCCCTTTGATATCTGTTTTACCTGAGGTGGAAAAAAAAGTAAGGCAATCCAAGTGACAGAATGCTTAATATAAGAAATATGTTTAAGGGAACTCTATTTATCAGAGAAACATCTACATTTCCTAGCTAACACTCGGTTCTCAAAAATAAGTGCAGGGCCACTGAGACAAGATCACATAAATAAGCAAATCTGAATAACCAATATTACAAATATTTGTTTAAAAACTCGAGAAAAATATAAGAGCTTCACATTTGCTTAGCAAAAGGTCATCATTCTGCATTATGTATAAATGTAGTCCGTTTGAAATAGAATGAAGAACTGATCTAAAATCCAAGCACATTATTGATCTTTCAGTGACAAAACAATTTTTCTCATCACAGCAAATTTTCTCTGGAGGTAGAGAATACACATCTGATAATTATGCAAAAAACAAAACAAACAAACAAACCCCAAGCATGTCATGGGCAAGCTTAAGTTTTGCTGATTTTTCATAAGCCTTCTTATATTGTGAGACATAAATTGATACTAAAACTCAAGTCAATACTGTATGAAAAATGTCATGAACATTTGAAACATATCTCTTCCTACAGTGTATGATGTATCCATTAAAGCATCTGAGAGCAGATTCAGAGTCAGCACACATCAGCTTCCTTCCTACACTATGGGCATCCACTCATTGATTCTCAACTTAGGTTTTAAGCCGAAGAATAGCTTCCTCCTTAATTTACTCAAAAGTCTGTGGTTATACAGTGATTACTAGGTTAGTTGGATCTTTACTACATACTTCTTATGGATAAATATCAATAATGAGCTTAACTCTCTAAGTATTTTGTTAAAAGGTCGTTGTATATATATATACACAAGAAATATGATACACTGAATTTGAATTTTCACTTCAAAGTATGCAGGTATGGTACAAGTAAAGAACGCCATAAAACTACTAAAACATTCTCAGAAGCGGAATGTTGAATGAAGAGGGATTTTGCAGAAGATGAGATTTCTGTCCTGCAGAATATTTTCTTTCTGGATCTAGACTTCATAGTATCTCACTTAAGTGATATTGACATGTCTGATCTTTAAATTTGCAATTGTGGGTTCCATTTTTTCTGTCAAGGGATGGTGAAAACCAGAACACTGGCTTATGACAACTGCACACACTTCATGTTCTAGTATCACATCATATTTCTTCCTGAATTATATCACTATTTGTGCAAACGAAATAAAAGTAAGCACTAAAAGAGTTAAACTTACTCTATCTCACAGGGTAGCTATATGTTTTCCATTGTTTTGCAAAATTTTATGATGATACATTAATAAGAAATGGCTCTATATATCTACAATAGTATTCAGTGTATTTGTGGGCTATTGTATAAGTAAAAGTTAATTTTCTCCAAGCTACAAGCCTTTTAACTTTAAATAGTATATTCATGGTTTTGTGTTCACAATGCTAAGTTTTTCAGTCTTAATGACAGTTTAGGCTGGGATAGAGTTAGTTTTCTGCCCAGCACCTAGTATGGATCTGTGGTTGGGTTTGTGCTGAAACACTGTTGATTACTCAGGGATGTTTTAGCCATTGCTATGCAGTGCCTGCACACTGTTATGGCCTTTTCTACCTCTCGCTCCACCCAGATAGGGGTGCACAAGGAGTTGGGAGGGGACACAGCCAGGACAGCTGACCCCAAGTGACCAAAAGCAGAGCCCATACTCTCTGGTTCATGCTCAGCATATGAGGCTGGGGCAAGGTTGGCTGGGGTGAGAGCTGCTTGGGCCTGGCTGGGCTTTGGTCCTTTGGTGCTGAGCAATTGTTTTCATTTGCATCACTTATTTTTCTTGGGTTTTATTTCTCTCCCATTTTTACTTTCTTTTTCATTAAAAGGTTTTATTTTTATTGGCTATTATTACTGTATTTTATTTTATTGCAATTATTAAACTGTTCTTATCTCAACCCATGAGTTTTCTCACTTTCACCCTTGTATTTCTCTTCCCGTGTCCTGCTGGGTATTTGGAGTAAGCGAGCAGCTGTGTGGGTCTTCATTGTCACCTGGGGTTAAAAAACAACAGGGTGAAACCAGACATGATGAAGCTGACTGATTTCATCACATAAAACCCCCACAAAAAAACCCCCTAAACAAGACGAAGGAAAAAGAAGGAAATAAGGAAAATGTAAGTGCATGGGATTTTGCTTTTAGTGATCATTACTCAAATAACATCATTATAAATTCCTGAATAACTCAGGGAAAATTGTGGATAATATTGCAAAAATATGCTAAGCAGTATAGAGAACAACAAATAAATTAGGCATTGATAGAATCTTTTGGGTAGTGCTCAACATACCACTTCTAAAGAACACCAGCATTATCAGTGAATACACTGTAGTTTATTAGAGAATTTTCCATTACCCTTACTAGGGGGTTGGTACAAGTACTGGATCCCCAGTGAAGCAGCTTCCAAGCAAACAAAAAAACTGCCCCAAAAACCAGTGTCAGGGGTTTTTTAAACAAAACTTTGTAAATTTTCTTATATGAAATCAATAGGGTTTCCATAAAACAATAAAAATCTCATTATGCAAGTCTTACTAAACTTCTAGGAGGTTTATTATTTTCAGCTGGTCGTCCCCGTTCCCCCCTCCCCCCCCCAAAAAAAAAATACAGTGATCTCAAGTTTTTGTTCTATATGTTTGGTATATTCACAGAATGTACCATTTTTTTTGTAGATGCCTTATGGAATTACTGAAGAAAGGAAGAATTCATCTCCTCTAAAAGGGTAAAACCAAATCCTGAATACCTGCAGGTGGATTATGTGAGTGGTTGCTTAACCCAAGCTTGCCTTTCCCAGTGCCCTAGCTGTGCCCTGCACAAGTTTCCTGTGCATCCATAGCTGTTACCCAATAGCCTTCCTTGCTTACAGTGTATACCCTTATAACCTAATTTTTCCATATGTTTTGTTTGATTTTTTTTCTTTTTATTTATTTCGGTAGTGCTTCTTACCTATGTTAACCACAATGACTGTGAGGAGAAAATTTAGGAAGACTAAGAGTCTAATTTAGGCAACAAGCTAAAATAGTTGCTGTGAATATCCTCTCTGTTACTATTATACCCACAAGCATATGAAAGGAAAAGAAAGAGAACCTTGTACTATATATTAGATTGTCAACTTGCCCTCTAACGTGGATACCATTCTGAATACTGGAACAGAAGACTACTAAGTAAAAAAATAGCACCAAAATTACTCTGTCAATGAAAATTTTTCCAGTCAAAAGTAGAAATTCCTGATGATAGACAACACTGTAGTTTAACAGTACTCCTGAACCAGCAAAATGACAGGATGAACCTTTTCCATTTAGTCTGACAACAGAACATTAATTATAAATTACACTGTATTAGTGGCTTGTTGCTTGATAACCTAATGCTATGAGAACAGCATTTACAGTTTAACAATGATCAGAAGGTTGAAAAATCTTTTATTCTCTCCAGTGACCATAAAATGGTCAACATCTGTTTACAGCTGACTTAAGGAAGGAGTAAATAGGACCCTGTATATTCTTTTTCTTTAGAAAGAAATGAGTTTACAAGAATTATTTTTTAGTATTATTTGCCCTTTTTTAAATTAAGGATTTAATTTCAAAGGATTGCTCACATGAGAGAAAACAGTCACTGTTTTCAGAGAGAAATAGAAATTTCAAAAGGATATGAAAATATAGATTTTATGAACCATTTAGCTATACACCATGTATACTGCTGTTGACATCTTGAGTGCTGTGCTAGGAAATCAGAGCATGAGCTATTTAAAATTAATTAATATAATAATGTGAAATAATTTGGTACTATGACTATATTGGCTATAACAAAATAAGGTGGGGTTTGGTTTTGTTCTTTTTATTTTGTTTTTTACCTGCAGATAGAGGCCCTCAAAATGGCTTTTGAAAATATTTTGTTTTATCTTGGTTTGTCATATTTTCTCTGTCAAAAGAAGAAATTATTTGTTGTTAACAAAATAAAATTATTTAGTTGTGGCATCTTTATAAACCTGAAAAAGTAACTCAGAAAATACAATAAAGGCAATTCTACTTAATATTATATCATTTGGAAATGAAAACATAATTCTGGCATTCAGGTGGCTAAAACAAGTCTTTTCATAAATCTCTGTGCTTGTATTGAAAGAAACGTTTGTTCCTAATAAATATTTCACTAAAAGCAGATGGAAAGAAAGAGGGAGAAATTACTGCCATGTGGTATGTTGGCTGTTGGAAAGAGGTCTCATACAAAACATTGAAATACAAAGATAACTCATCTTTTTTTCCCCAGTCTTTCAATTTTTTTCCAAATGTATATATAATTATACCTGTCACAAACAAAATCACCATGGAGAAAAGGATACAATAAAATGAAAAGAGGGTAACTGTAAAACTCAAATTGAAGAAATTATGTTTCTGCAAAGTGGCATTTTCCAGGATACTATTAAGTTTAAAAGGAAAACCAGAAAAAAATGTAGTGGACCTGCAAATTTAGTGGAAAAATAGTAGAAATTAAATTTTAATAATAGATATTATTTTGAATACTCAATCTTTCAGGAAGAAAATATATTTTAACAAAACAGTCTTAGTTAAACTGCCTTATGGTAAACAGTCTTTGAGATCCAGAATAAAGAGTTACCTGACTGAACACAGGAAGAGAATAAGTAATATGTCATACACATATCAAGGCCAGTGATGTCTATTCATGGAGGCAGCAGTTTTTGCATTTTAGTCAATATCTAATTTCCTCCAGACTAATCACATTGATTTTTGGGATGAAATTATTGCAAAAGGTCCACTCTTGTAGGTTCACAGGGGGGAAGGGGTATTCATGCAGCTTTGGAAATACATGGGAATAATTTCATTGAATGTTTTCATCAGTTTTCTTTACATAAGATTTTAAAAAAAGGGATGCACTAAGAAAATCTTCTAGTGAAACAGGTCTGGAAGGTTTTACACAGAACAAAATGTAAACCAAGAAGAGTGAGATTATCTCAAATACTTGAATAGAAACAAAATTACGTATATTAGAACAAAGTGCAGTGTTAAGTACTCATGGAGAATTCCAAAGCATTAACAGTCCCAAATATTCAGAAACTATGAATCATGTTTTTGAAAAAGTAATGGAACTGACTTTAAAAAATTAAATTATACATTTAAGATTAATTTTCTTTATTATTTACTGAGAAAATACTTAAAAGGGAAGGAAAAAAGACTGTTACTATATGGCAGGTTCCAGGGTCCCTAAAGGGATAAAAGACAAAACAAAAGAAAAAATAAAACAAAAACACCTGAAATGGCAGTATGAATTTGGAACTTGTTGTAATTGAAAAGTAATGTTAATGCAGCAAGCTGTAGAACTCAGATGAAAGTTTTAGATTCTCATTTAATTTTTTATTAGAAGATGCAACCCCTTTTTTTCTTCTTTTTTGTGAATTTATTATAGTAGTTGTTTTGATAGGAGAGGGGTTATTTTTCTCTCCTGTTGTTTTGTCGGGAATACAAGTTTTGAACACTTTCCCTTGATCGTGATGATTTGAACAGCCTTATACCTTTGTGGAATCTGGCCAAAGACAAAAGATGAAACTCAGTTGTGAGGTGTGTTTTGTTTTCTTTTGTTTTGGGGAGGGTAGAGTTCTTCTTTTCTTATTTTGCTTACGTTGATTCTTGGTTTGTTTCCCCTTCAGTGTATCCAGAGTAACTGCCATTTAAATCCCAAAGAACACTGAAATAGAAAAATATGAAGCACTCAAACTTACTGATGTGTTAAAAACTCTAGTAAGAGGTTGCTGCACAAATTCATGGCATTATATCCCACACAATGCCCTAAAATCCTCAAAAAATGTAGTCAAGTTGGGTTTTTTGGGTTTTTTTGGGTTTGTTTGGTTTTTTTGTTTGTTTGTTTTTTGTGGGGTTTTTTTGGTGTTTTTTTTTAAATTTTTGTCCAGGCTTTAGTGTAGCCTGTGTTGATATTCTACCTGAATGTCTAATTATGCACAAATACGCTTTGTTGTGTTTCCAGAATTCACAAATCACATAACAGCATTAGCTTGTCCAGTCAGTACACTACCTATGGTGGAGCTTATTTTGTAAAATCATGAGACAGGGAAGAGATTGATATTGCTTTCCTGACCTTTGTGATTTGTT
>VZRN01004656.1:532275-553054 GCA_013397935.1 Dasyornis broadbenti | reverse complement strand
TTTTTTTTAACTATTATTTTTTTCTTATTACTGTCAAGGCATGGTCATCTGAATCTAAGAGTAAGGGTGTGCCTACAGTCATTTCTGTTCATCTAACCAATGTATATGGATACAGAATCACAGAATCATCAGGGCTGTAAGAGAACTTCATGATGGTCTCTTAAACCACATCACCAAGTGCTACATCTTGAAAACTTACAGAGACAGTGACACCACGAGCTCCCTGGCAACTTATTCCAATAGCTAACCGCTCTTTGAGTGATTTTTTTTTTTTCCTAATATCTAATCTGAACCTCACTTGGTGTAACTTAAGGCCTTTTACTCTTGTCCCGTCACTTGAAAATGCCAAAAGAGGCTTACGCCCACCTGGCTACAACTGTTTCCTCAGGGGGTTGTAGAAAGCATTGAGGTCCTCTCTGAGCCTATTCTTCTCCTGATTAAGCAACCCCAGGTCCCACAGCTGCTCCTCATAAGACATGTGCTCCAGACCCTTCACCAGCATTGTTGACCTTCTCCAGGCTCCAGCCCCTCAGTGTCCTTTTTGAAGTGAGGGGCCCAGAACTGGACACAATACTTGAGGTGCAGCCCCACGAGTGCCGCGGAACAAACACTGACACAAGCCAGGATGACATTGGCCTTCCAGGCCACCGGGCACACTGCTGCCTCATATGCAGCTGGCTGTCAAACAGCACCACGGCCGCTTTCAGATCAGCAGCTCTCAAGCCCCTCTTCCTTGAGCCTGTAGAGATACACGGCATTGTTGTTACACAAGTGCAGAACCTGACCTTACTGAACCTCACGCAATTCGCCTCAGCGCATCCATTCAGCCTGTCCAGATCCCTCTGCAGAGCCTTCCTACCTTCCAGTAGAACAACACTCCCACTCAACTTGGTGTCTGCGAACTTACTGAGGATGCACCCCATCCCCTCGTCCAAATTGCCCATAAAAGGTTTGAACAGAGCTGGCCCTAATACTGAGCCCTGGGGAATGCCACATGTAACTGGCCACCAACTGGATTTAACTGCATTCACCACTACTCGCTGGAGCCAGCCATGAAGCGAGGTTTTTATCCAGCAAAGAGAACACCTATCCAAGCCATGAACAACCAGTTTATCAGTTCCATCAGTTTCCAAATCCTTCACATTTTCTGCAGAACTGATTTTTTAAGGAGAGAAATTTGAAGGGGGATTGTTCACACTTAACATCTGCAACTCTTTGTAGTGCGGATACAAATGACATAAAACAAAGACCTCTCAATCTGAAAACAGTGCATTTGTAGTGTTTACTCATCTCCAATAGTAGAGAGGGTAGTCCCTCAAAGCTCAATTGTTTAATTTTGTTTGATTTTGTTTTGTTTTCAATATAGGACTCTGTAGAGTTTTTCCTAAAGAAAACCAAATAACCTTATCTATTTTGTGTTGATGTGGCTTTTATTTCACTTATAGAATAAGTGATTTGTCCTAGAAAAAACAAGGATTCAGAAGTGTGCATATAATTTATTTACATGATTTCTATACTTATTAGAACATGTTAAAACTCTCTCCACAAGCAGCCAAATTTACAATTGCCTTGAGATCCTAATTACTCTGCTCTCATAAAACAATTTTTAAAAAATCAGTTTTTTGATTACTTTGTTAAATTTCAGTTTATAGCAATAATGAATAGTTGGTAGGAAGTTGTAAGGAAAGGTATTTATTTTTCATTAAAATATCCATACGAAACAAAATATTTCTACACTCCAAAACTGTTCTATCAGTGGTTTTTTTTAGACATCTCTCCTTTTTTTTTGTATTGGATTGATAAAGGAAACTGTAAACTACTGAATTGATAAATGATAGTGAAACCCATTGTTGACAAGAATTACTGTAGCATTATACATGTGACATTTCAAAGCTTTTGTTATCTTCCATTGAATGGTATTTTCTAAATAAATTACATTTTGGCCTACAGATGATTTCTCACACAGCTAATTTCATATGAACAAAAGTAGCTTCTTTGAGCTCTGACAGTAAAATTATGGAGGAAATATTTGAATTTCATTTGTTTGTTCAATATTTCTGAGATATTTTATACACAGGAAATTTTTTTTTGCATACACAGCTTTATTCTTGTACACTCACTCTTAATGTAATTATATCAAATGAATTTTTACAATAAATATCATCTTAAGAAAATTCCTAACACAATACATTTTTTGAAATAACTTTCTAAAATTAAAACAAAAAAGACATCCTTAATGGTCTAGTTCACAAATTGCTGTTAAGAGTTTCCGTCTAAGTAAATTGCCTAAGTGCGTATAATTTTGTATCTAATTGTCACTGTTATAACATTGAATTGCTTTAGTTCCAACTAGATATAAGTTCAACATACTCATCCACCTACTTCACATCTTTGTTTGCTCTATTTAGTAATTTGCAGTATGTAAAAGCTGGCAGTATTAAACGGTGATGAAGCACCATGACGGTAACAGCAGCTCAACATTTTACTACAGTGACTTTCCCAAGTAAAGGAGAGACAAGCATGGAAACTCATGTAAAAATTAATATTGTAGCCATGATTCATAGGTTGATCACTGATCTAGAGTACATGGAGTTCATGAAAGCTCTTTTTGTTGAAAGACCAGGACTACAGTTTTTTAAGACTGAGTCACCACAAAATATCAACCATAAAAGTATTAAATGTTTGAATATTGCAACTTGAAATCATTTAAGACTGGCTGGTTTATTTGTAGTTTGGTTTGGTTTGGTTTGGGGTTTTAGATCACTCTAGTCACTAAAAAGCTATTAAGTAGTAATCAAAAGTGTTTGTGAATTGTGTCAATTCTTCCATATCATCTGAAATTTTTGTTTCGTGTGAAATGTAAATGAAGTAAAAAAAATAAAGGTTTCCAAGTGTTTAAATAAATTGATATTTTCATGCACTTAAAGGGCCAAGTTTAAAAAAGTACCTAAGCATTGGATTTGTACTACAAATTGTAAAGTTTAATTAGTTTTTCATCTCATCAACATGAAAAAGTGTAAAAGTAGGTGGTCCATCCCAAAGTACCAGGTGACCAATATTCACAGTCCGGCGCAACCTGTTGAATGAGTGACACGAGGAAGGATGAAAACATACAGTTGAAAGCTAGGCTGGCCTAGGAAGCCAATACTGTCTCACTGGATGTTAAACTACTGCAGTCAATGTCATCAGGCATCTGTGAGAAGCCTGGAGACTGACAAGTGGACATAAATCACGACACATCTGAGTCCTTTTCACCAGACTAGTTCAGGTTAAAATTCCTTATCTTAGGAAGGTTAGGGGTTTTATTGTGGTTTATTCAAAAACCAAGTGTTCAGACTCCTCAGCTAGTATCAATTATTTCTCCCTCAAAGGATTTGCAGCCATATATTTTATTTGTTAAGTGAGATGTGGTGCAACTATAATATTGGATATGTTTTGTGAGTTTCTAATTTTATACTATTCAAATTATTGTGTTTTGCATGGCATATTTGAATATGTATTAAGCATGGAATTAGAATCCAGAGACTTTTTCCCCATAAGCACACATAAAAATTCTCTAATTGCTACGAGATAGAGCTGAGGGCTTTTTGTTTTCATGTTTGTTTGGGGTTTTTTATGCCCTGGTTTAATGAAATGGCTTTTGGCTAAAAGCACCTTTGAATTAAATACTTCCTTATGCAGACATATTATGTTGTTCTTTATTTCCTTTTCTTCTGTTAATGGACTTCAAAAGGAATTTTCCATTTGTGTTGAAAGAAAATCCTTTGCTTGGTCCAAAGCGAATAGTTTTTCTTTGATAAAAATTTTATGAGAGAAATAAAAGGTTTTACCTGATTATTTTCCCTTCAGTATTTCTGTTCATCAGTTAAAACACACTACCAGTTACTGAGGCAATCTTTTGAATGATGTATGACTCTTGAAAGAATAATATGAACAGTCAGTGTGGTATATGAAATATGACTGCTCTTGACTGAAAGAGCATGTGTTTCAGTGAAGTTTTGTTTAGAGGAATTTAGGAATACTCTACTGATGGTAAAACTAAAATAATTTTCTGAAACAATACCTTAGTCTACTCCCAGGAAATTGTAATATTTCCTGAGAAGTGTTACAAGAGTGTAAGAGAAAGATAAAAACTCCACTGTAAGCTTATTATTTCTTTACCTAATGAATTAATTCATTTCTTAAACCTTGTTATTTAGAAACATACTAAAAATTCATATCTGTGCTATATTTTAGGGAAAGTGCTGTGACTTGCTAGAGGTGCACCAACACTTTGTGGACACTTTCACATATACTGTGACTATTTTAAGGGAAAAGGAATAATGCAAAAATCTAATTCATTCTCCTCCAACATCTAATAGTGGGGATTCACATTCTTCATTGGATCTCACTACAAAAGCTTAGTGATTTGTAGATGAATGAGTACCTGGACTGTTTTGTAAGATTTTTCACTGCTTTCCTTTGTGCTGTTGATGTTCTTAGTGTTCAGATTCTGTCAGCCTTGTGGATGAGCTGAATAATGTTAAACTGATAGGCATTCCAAGTTAGGAAGCTCATATTATAAGCAAGTATTTTATTGTATTGTATTACATATTTTCAAGGCTAAGACATAACACATGTATAAGGTTTGTTGACATTACCAAAGAGGTGAGTGAAAGATCAGCAGCTAGCATGTTCTCTTGTGAGAGTGTTAGTATTGCTGATGTCCACAGTAGCACCAGGGTCAGTAGTGTCATATGATAAAGATGATAGATAAGGACAAAGATTTTAAGTTCTATTTGGAGCAAAGTGAGCTGGGAGCTGCTGTAAATAATCTGTTAAAGTCAGTTGCAAACAAAAGAATTAGATCCCATGTCTAAACCCAGCTGGTTACGCTGACTGCTGCAATGCCAGACTTGTTTTGTTTCTGAGGATACATCTGGAGAGTGTTTGGCATTTTGTATGCTTTACTGCAGTACTAAAAAATAAATAAAAAATAGTACAATGTGTAAGAGTTTTAAAGAACTTGTGAAAACAGCTTATGTCCATTACTCATTGGAAATCTGGTATAACTCAGACTCAGAAGTAATGTGATTAAGTGATTAGCTATATTCAGTATTTAGGCAGATGAATGTAAAATTCAGAAGGATATTTACTTGGGGTTTTCTCTTTTTTTGCAGTTAATTTTAGGAATAATTTTAATAATTTTATTAAGCTGTTACTACTGAAGTAATTTACTGCTGTTTCCAACTTTTGTGAATAAATGGAATCTTAGACATTGTTGTGGTGGACCTGTTTAGATCATAATCGTTAAGACCAGTTTTAAGCTTTTAAAATAAACTTTACTAGACTTTTAAGTAGCAATACACCCCATGGTGTTTCCATCTTTCCTCTTCATGCTTGACGCTTTAATGTTATTTCTTCCTCTCTCAAAAGAAGGATCTTAAAATTGCATTTTGATACTGTTTTCCTTGGGTTTTTCAGTATTCTAATTTATTATTCATATTATGTTTATTTGCATTCCTTGAATTTCTCGTTATTTGTTTTTCAACTTTCTGTTACTTGCATGCCTTCCCAGTACAGCTCCTTTGTCCTCTTGGTGGTCAAGCTGTTCATATGCCCCTGCAAAATGTTAATTTATATGTGTCACAGGGCTCTTCCTCTTCTACAAAATGATAATCTATAACACAGGTGGATATAACTCAATCTTTCATACTAATGCATCTATTTTTTATGAGTTCAGAAACATAGACAGTAATGTTTCACTAATGTTTTATCTTCATATTTGTTTATACATTGTCCTCAAATGGGAGATTTCTGTGTTAAAGATACCATCACAAAAGCTACAGCTATAGTTACTAATATTTACCAAATACTAGTTACTGAAATGCTAGTGTGATAGCCAATATTTGCTGGATCACTGAGTAAACAACAGATAAATGTAGATCACTTGCTAAAGTTAAAAAGTGTCACTGCTGTAGTGACAATTTGGCTTCTGACAGCGGAGATGGCTGCCTGTGGGAAAAGTGCTTTAAAGGTAAGTGGGTGGGGGACGTGGGGATATGGTTCAGTAGTAAACACAGTGGTGTGAGGTTAACAGTTGGACTCGATGATCTTGGAGCACTTTTACAACCTTAATGATTCTATGATTCTCTATAAATGCTGTTGTATTGATTTTTTACTATTTTATAAAGCACACATATACTTGAAGTGCTTTTCCCCATCATCTTTTATTTTCATTTGCATTCTTTTATAAAGTATGTTTCAGTAGATTTGTTTATACGTATTTGATGAGGTTCTAGCATTTTGAAAAGACTTAGACTCAGAAAGGAAATTTTTGAAAAATATTTAAAATTATTTGTTCATCTTTCATATGATTATTTTAAAGTCACTAGAAGTTCCCTAATATGTCATTCTAAATGATGCATCTGCATTCTTTAACTCATGTACTGCATAATGAAAATGGATAAATAAATTAGTGATAATTTTCCCATCAATATTAAACAGTAGCCTGCCAGAAAAAAATCCCTATTGTTAGCTTGCACTTAAGACCACTGTTAATTTGAAAAAAAAAAGAAATATCTGTGTTCCATTTACTTTGATGTCATATTGTGCAGGCTGGGAACCCTGGCAAGCTTAATTAATGCCTTGTGTCATGAAGTATGACAAACATACTTTTACAACATGTAGAACCTATATGACCTTGATAGTCTTCACTATAATTACGTATCTTACACAGTATTTTCATAAGTCCTATTAAAAACAAAATGAATGCACCTCAGTGGGGTACACTGGTATTATCTTAATTCATTGCTAAATACAATGTCAGAGCAGAATATTCTGAACAGTTGGCGGATGCTGTTGTGTGTTTGTACTCCTGGGTGTATGTGTGTGTGTATATTCATAAATGTTTAGGTAAAAGATAATTATTCCAGTGAATCTGAGTCTGAGAGTATGGAGCCTCCTTGCATCCCTGATTTCAGTGGGAAAAGAACTTTTTTCACTTGATAAGGAACACTGAGTACCTTACCAAAATAAGGCATCATATGTAGCACTGCATAAAGAAGAATGTTTGTGTCGTTTTTGCTGCATAAGTAAAACCTAAAGATTTTTGATCTCTGTAGGGTGAAATTCTAGACTGGATATTGGAGGTCTCTAGTATCAGACCAGATTCTCTACACAATTGTTCTTTCTACATTTTGTTCTAATGGAAGCAATAATGTGTGGTGCTGTCTCTGCTGTATTTTCCACGTTATTCTGCAACAATGAAATTATGGCTTCAGCTGTTTTGAACACCTCTTATCCTTATTTTCCATTTCAGCTACTCTTTCAATCCCTTATCATGCTCTGCCATGTCATATTAAGAATTAGATCTGGGAATTGTTTGAAAACTAATTCAGGAAAGAAAGCAAAAATGTTAATTTTTCACGTGGATCAGTTTAGCAGTTGACTATCTTGATCAGCTATACATATACAACTGCTTTTGGAAAAACAAAAGTAAGGAGGATAAAGAAACTTTGAAAACAGACTTTTTTTTTAATTAAAGGAATACATGCTCAGATTTTGTTAAGTTTCAAATTTTCCCCCTGCTTTCATATATTGGAAAAATCTTTGAGATGGAAATAATACGAAATGTATTTTCACAGTTAAGTGACTTTTCTTGAAAAATTAAGACTGTTTGACAGTTATTATAAGATATATAATGGAGTTCTTTTGTTCCCTCTAATTGATTATGATTTAAAAAATAATAATAATACTACACCTTGTCATCAAATCTTTTTTACAATTTACCTCTTAAATCATTCACTGTCATAAATGTCAGAAGGTTCAGAACTATTATTATTAAAAAATAATATCAGAAACAAAAGTCCTGGATATTTGAAAAAAAAAGAAAAGAAAATAAATTTCTTAATAAATCTCACTCTGTCATATTAATTTCTGACACTCAGGAGACAGTGTTGAAGCCCTCCTGAAGTCCAGGTAGAAAATATCCACTGCTTTTACTTGTCTACCAAGCTAGTAATTTAATCATTGAAGTTTATCAGGTTGGTCAAGCAAGGCTTCCCCTTCATGTGTGCATGTCAACTACTCCTCATCTGCTTCTTGTCCTTCATGTGCCTGGAAATGGTTTCCAGAATAAGCAGCTCCATCACCTTCCCACATATTGAAGAGAGGCTGACAGAACTGTGATTTCCTGAATCTTCTTTTTTCCCCTTCTTGCAGCCAAGAGTAACTTTTGCTTCTCTTTAGTCCTCAGGCACACCTGAATGGCCATGGCCATTCTAGGATTATGGAATGTGGCCTTGCAATAACGTCACCCACTTTCCTTGGCACTCGTGGTTGCATCTCATCAAGAGCCTCAGACTTTTATAAGTCTGCTTGGCTTGAGTGTTTCCTGATCTGATCCTCTTCTACCAAGGCTATGTCTTCCCAGTCTTACTAGTCAAGTAAGGGGCAAAGAGTCAAAGAGTTCACTCAATACCTGATCCTTTTCCTTGTCCTGTGTTGCTCAGGCCCACACCCTGTTCAGCAGCAGGCTCACATTTTCCTAGTCTACTTTTTGCTGCTTACATGCTTCTAGAAGCTCTTATTTTTGCCCTTCTTGCAGTCCCACTTGAATGTTTTTGTTATCAGCTGCAAACTTACAATTCATCAGAAAAAAAGCCAAACTGTGAGATTGTAGTAAAGCTTTTGCACATGTAATGTTTCACTCAGGAGTATTTTAAAACGCAGAGGAAAGAAATTAACTTAAGCCACGGTGAAACAGGACTTAATTTCAGAGTTCAATTATTTGTCAGCTTAAAGAGCAGGTAAGATACTGCGAATTGTTCATTAATGTGTGACATACCCAAACTGATGACTTTAGGTTTTAGTTAATAGAGGAAAACACTGTCACAGTATCTAAGTAATCTGGCCAGAAGTATCTAAATGAATGCCCAGAAGTAATTATGTAATACACTTGCTCTAGTGCAATAATTTTGCTCAGTATTTCCAAATTTCCTCATACCAAAGCTATAAGAGATCAGTTTTAACAAGTTTAAGCTAGAGTTATTTTCTTGCTATCTCTGGAAAATAGGCATAACATTTCTTGCCATTGGGGAAGTTTACTGTGATCTCTCAGATATGACAGGGAGTAGTCTAGTAAAAATTGCTTGGTTCTCTTGGTGCCCTTGCTATCTACTTCTATGGACCTGTGCATATCCAGTTTGCTGCATTATCCCTGAATTCATCTTCCCATCTCATGATTTGTACTGTAATCCTTTAGACCCCTGCCACCCTGCAACATGAATCTGAAACACTTGTGAACCAATGTTTCCACTAAAGACAAAAGCCAAGGCAGCATTGATTGCCTCACCTTTTTCTGAGTCCATTGGCATGAGTTCTTCTGCTTTTTTTGCATAAGATTAGAATTTACTTTAGCTTTAACTTTGCATCAACTGTAAATGTAGAAGCTATGTTTTAGCTCTCTGCATCTCTTTTTCATTTCCGGGTTCAGCAGAGGTCTGCCTTTATTACATTTTTGAATGTCTGGGTAATGTTTCTGTGTTCTTCCTGTGCTCATTGAACATTTTCTGTAAAAGTACTGATGCCTGCATTTGCTGTTCACTTAATCATTAATTAATGTTGGCAGATTTTTTCTTCTTTGAATGCCATTTCCTTACTTGAGTTCCAAAGATGAATATGCAGTTTATGGTATGGTGCAATGTGTCTTAAGACCATGCAGTATTTGCTGTTTTAAACAACATAAAAGAAGTATCCTGTTGTATTTTGTACTTCATGGTTTTTACTTGAGAGCAAAGCTGTTTAATGATCCTCCATGAAATCTTGTTTAATTGATTTTTATCTTCTAATACACCTGGCAAGCAAATGAAACAAGGAATATTTCTGAAGAGAAGGATGATTAATAATTTTCAGTTATCACTCAAAGAAAGTGAAAATTCACAGTTTATAGTAAAAACTAGGTATTCTCCCTGCCACCCAAACTTGCTCTGAATCTTTCTAAACAATTATGTCCATCTGCCTCTAGCTCCACAGATATGCTTCTCCTAGGCACAATTCACAGAATCACAGAATAAACTGAGTTGGAAGGGACCCACAATGATCATCCAGTCCAACTCCTGGCCCTGCACAGCACCATCCCCCAGAGTCACACCATGTGCATGAGAGCATTGTACAAACACTTCTCAAACTCAGGCTTGGTGCTGTGATCACTTCCCTGGGAGCCTGTTCCAGTTCCAAACCACTCTCTGAGTGAAGAACCTTTTTCTAATATCCAGCCTAAACCTCCCCTGACATAACTTCAGGCCATTCCCTTGGATCCTGTTTCTGGTCACCACAGAGAAGAGAACAGTGCAAGACTCTCCTCTTCCCCTCATGAGGAAGTTGTAACTGCAATGAGGTCTCCCCTCAGTCTCCTCTTCTCCAGGATGAACAGACCAAGTGGCTTCAGCTGCTTCTCACACAGTTTCCCCTCAAGGCCTTTCACCATCTTTGTTGCCCTCCTTTGGATGCTTTCTAATAGTTTAATGGCTTTCTTATATTGTGGTGTCCGAAACGGCACACAAAATTTAAGGCTGCCCAAGCACAGAACAGAGCAGGACAATCCCCTCCCTTATCTGGCAGGCAATGCTGTGCCTGATGCACCCCAGGACAGGACTGGCCCTCCTTGCTACTCATATTCATTCTTCTTCTCACATCCATTAGTTTTGTCTGTGTTTTCTATCTCTCTCCTAGCTCCTACCATTCTTCTCTCCCACTTACAGATGCAATTCTACAACCATACACATATCTGTAGTATTGTTCCCTACTTCACACCAGATGAATAGTCTCCAAATCAGAGAGGAGATGAACGTTTGGATCAGAAACTGATATTTGCATCATCTTGCCTTTCCTCATTGCAGTGAATATAAGTTAACAATATATTTAGAAAGTCTATTTTTTCAGGGTGGAAATCAAAATTTTCCTGTGACATGGAGTATGCAGTGATGTTTTAAAAAGTGAAGTCTTGGTGGTTTTCTACTCAAAGATACCTAATGTTGGCTATACCATCATAATTATTTATTTTAAAGCCAGCAATTTTGAAAATATGTACAAAGGACCTTGCCTTCCTTAGAAGTAGTTAAATTATATGGGGAGGCATTTAAGACAAATCTTTCTAAGACAATTTGGGTATATTTAGAGATTCTGAAACACCAAAATGAAAGACCTGCTTTTCAAAATACTGTTGGAACAGCTGGATATGCTAACACAAATAAAGTGTAATATTCTTGCAATTAAATATAACCACATTAATTAAATGTAACCACATTAATTAAATGTAACCACTCTTTTAAAGGTCAGCTTCTTTTCATGTTTAGCATGGAGTTCTGAATGCATCAATGTATTCATTTTAAAGCAAACACATTGACCTCAAACCTCAGCCATATATTTACCTTCAGGATGATGTGTTTCATAAAATAAACATTATTTATATATCTAACATATAGATATTAATTCAGATGTCTTGTGTATCAATTTGCAAGTGTAATCAGTAGCCATTTCAACCCAACAGCTCGACTCTAGTTATAATAATTCTTTTCCTTCCAACTATGGGCATTGATCTTATACTCATGTCCATGTTGAACACTGAAGGAACCATAACTGGAGTAAAATACATGCCTAGTGAAACTCCTGTTTCAAAAGCAACCTTTGAATAAGAGATAAATTTTGACAGTACAATCATTGATTTCAGGTTGCACTTCAGTCTACCTAAATAACTCATCTGCCTGAATGTATATTTTTACCTAAGAATATGAGACTGTAAATCTACTTTTTAATGGTTAAGATTCTATAAGACAAAATTTTCTTTTTAGTCAACTTTGAAAAATATCTGCCTTAATTTAATTTATTCCTTTCCCCTCTTGACAGTCCTTTTCCCCTCTGCATGAAAACAAGCATAATAGATTAAGGCAATATCTGCTGTTTCAAGGATTTATTCCTATAAGGAATGGGAAATGAGAAGCTTTAGTGTAAAAAGAAAAAAGAAATGAGAAAGTTTTCTGATATGCAATTACAATATATGTGGAGATGGCACAGATACTTTACAGGACAGCAGGAATCTGAGAGGAACTCTGAGCAGCTGCTCTTCCAGTTTGTCCTTCAAAGTCTTTTGGCTAGAACTTCACTTTTCAATACTTTAATTCCCTAAAAAGTGAGAAGATTTTAATGTCACTGCAACTGGCTATTCATGACAGTAACAATGTCATGTGCCTGTGTGCAGTGAAGTGTACTTAGTGTTTACCCCATTTTTTCTATCATCTCAGCAATCTGAGTAAAAAAATATGTATTTCCTAGCTGATAAACAGGAATCTACTGAATATAATTGTTGTCTTAATTTCTTTGTTTACTACATAATTGGACAAATATTAAAAATATTTTTTAAAAAGGCCATACGATTTTTTATTTAGCTGTTGATTCTTTATTTTTTTATTTACAATGCATGTGTCTGTGTATATAGGGTGTGTATGTTTGGATATGTAAAATATTTAACACATATGCCTTTGATTTAATATGAAAAGAACGCTCAGCTGGTCAAATTAACCATATACAGTGTAAATTAAACTTCATAAATATAAAATTAGCTACAAGTAATTACCTAAATGTAAACTTTAGAAGCCTGATTTTGAGTCTGTGAATCTCAAAATTCCAGAAGTTTTCAATATTCAAGAAAATCAAGCAGAGCTTAAGGTTAAATCAAGCAATTCAGAAAGGCTATATCTACATGTAGGAAATGGAACATTTGTAATATAAGGCAGGTATAGAAGAACTATATCCTTTTAAAAATCATTATTATTTATTACGCACAATTAAAGGAATAATGAAGTAAAAGGTAACTTTTCATTATGTATTCAAATGGTTAAAAATTCTGTTTCCCCTAACAAGTTATTCCTTTCTTTCTGCTATGCTGAATGGTTAGTTCTTCAAAAAGTTTTGGAGGTTTATACTTTTTTTTTTTTTAAACAACAAAGTATATATTATGTAAATTTTCATTTCAGAGAGATTGAAAATACTGTTGCTATTTTTTAATATAAATTTTCATTAAAGGAAAAAAGAAAACATAAAAGATTATATTACAAAAAGAACTTTTTCTGAAACTATAAATTCAGTTTAAGAAAGATGAGCTGGAACAACATTCTGGATAATCATCTTCCTAGCATACTAAAAAAGCATTCTCAGAAATCATGGTGGTCTTTAACACAGCTCACTGGTAAAATTCTCTAGTGTAGATGACAGTTAACACATAGATTATAACAATGGGACATAATTACAGTCATCTTGCTAACTTTTATGATGACTTTAAATAAAAGCTTTAGGAATGTAAAAAATCCTAGCTCAGTAAAATTTTTGTACTACTAAGAGTGTAGGATTCCTAACTAAATACATATTTTTTTGGAGGGGGGGGAAGGTTAAATAGTAAGAAAATGCATCATTCTTTTATGGAGTTATGTTTCCAAGTTGCTCAAAGTGTTTCTCTGGATTTTGAGGATTAAATTTTTGTAATGGTTAATGATATCACCAATAATGGATCTGCAAAGGTCTTTATTGTAAATATTTTTATTATTTCATTTACTCTATTTTCAGTGCATGCTGGAATGCCCAGTTGTGTGAAACCAAGTCAGAAGTCATCTGCTTACTGTCACATTTTCCCAGAAGAAATTAACCTGAAAGCAAAGAAACTTGGTTCCTCTAAAAACTTCTGAACAAAATGTGTCTCTGTAAATTAAGAAATGACAAAATTTTAAAATTTGAAAGCTCTCTACAAAAAAATGTAAATTTTCCCTTTCATGAAGATCCAATTTAGAAGAGATTGTGTGCAAAACAAAACTAAACAAAACCCTAACCTGTTTAGGAACAAGACTGAAATAAATGTCTGGAAATATCATTTAATCTCATACTAGTTTTCATATTTCTTTTCATCAGGAGCCATTTTATTCCTCATTTATGAAACTAAGAACTTCCAGTGACCTCAAGAAAACTTCTTTGAAGGAGGAGCACAGGATTTGAACTCCAGCATTCGAAGTGGTGTTTTAAAATATACCCATGATATGCTTTTTCAGGCACCAGCCACAAATAGGGTTACACAGGTAGAGTCAGAAAAAGAGATCTTTGTTGATTTTGTTTAACCTTCAAACAGTGTCAGTAGGAACATGCTGACTTGTTAAATGTTAGCCATTCTATTTCATATTATCTTAGTCTTTCCATATCTTTACTGATAATAAGTTGGAAAAGAAGTGATTATTGCTGTAAATCTTCACTCTCTTATCACCTACTGATAAATTTGGGAGTTTAATGTAAAAATGTATCTTTTCATTGTGTTCTGATGCACAGGGAGTACAAGAGACAATAAATATGTTAATATCATATCTGTGATAAGAAATAACTTATGTAGATATATTTCAATGTTGATTAAGAAATTATTCTAGTATTTACTAAGTATCTTAATGCAATCAATTATTAAAAATCCAAGAGAATAAACAGAGAAGGGCATTTTTCCAAATTCATCATGATGAACACTTGATGGTTAAGAAGGACTTTTGTTCCTTAGATATTTCTTCCACTCCCCTGCCCCTAGGGTTCCTTTCAATGGGTAGAGCTGAATTTAGGGCTGCAAAATGTGTTTGTATCCAGTCTGTGCTGTTAGGCATATAAATTTCTTTGCATATGGGTATGTTAATTCTGTGTGTATTTGTAGAATACTATTTGTGCAGTACACAAGGCTAATAAAAATAATTAATTTAAAATTTTAAAACATACTTTCAGAATGCATTCCACTCACAACTACAAATTAATTCAGATGCTGAGCATGCTTTAATCCGCACTGTCATTCAGGATTATAGGGGCCAATAGACCAGCTATGTCCTGAGGGTGTGAACTGGGACAGATCAATCAATTTACAGAGCTTTGGCAAAGGTTGAACAGCTGGTGCTGAAAATCTTTGTTGGAGAAATGACCAACCCACCAGAGATTACAGATTTAAGCCAAGATTGATGGTTAAACCTTGCAAATTAAATCCTCTTCAAATGTGTTCTGACTGATTATAAAGCTAATTTAAAGGCTTCACTCCACAGCACTTTCTTAGAACAAGATACTCATTAAACTTCTGGTGTTAAAAAATTTCTCTCTGAGGCCTGTTGCTAGTAGCAAATACATTAGTGTTTTCATTTGCAGATTATTTTAAAAACGTCTCTGTTGACCAGTTTCTTTTTATTTAAGCATTCACTAGGGTGAGCTTAGGTTATCAATACTTTCACATACTTAGCACAACAGAGGGTAAATTTTTTTGCCCTTTGGGCACCCAGCAGAAGCTCTCTGCTAGCTCAGCAGCTTTCTAAAGGGTTAATGAGAAAACTCTGATTATGTAATAAAGAAAGTTCTTCTAAAGAAGAGGATGTGATTTTCTGTTCAGTTGAACTTGGTTTACTGCTAAAATGGGACTTTATAAGAAATAGAAGTATCAGAAGAATAAGCCTGAGAAAGTGGACGTAATAAATGAGCATGGGTATTGTGGTTTAACCCCCACTGGCAACTAAAAGCCATGCAGCTGCTCATTCACTTCCCCTCCTGTCTGCCCCAGTGGGATGGGGAAGAGAATCAGGAAAGAAAAGAAAATGAAACTTGTCAGTTGAGATAAGAATAGTGTATTATCTGGAAAAAAGTTAAAAGAAAAAACAAAAAACAAAAAAGAAAACCACAACTACTAATGATAATAATTGTAATAATGGTAATAAAAAGAAAAGGAAAGAAGTGAGTTAAAATCTAAGAGAAACAAATGATGTGCATCAGAATTGCTTATCACTCTCTGACCAATTCCCAGATGGCTCCCAAGCAGTGATTGGCTCACTTCTGAGTAACTGTTTGTATACTGGGAATGGCATTCTATGTTACGGAATATTCCTTTGCTTAGTTCCGGTCATCTGTCCTGGCCATGTTCCCTTGCAGTTTTTTGTGTACCTCCTCACTGAAAGAGCATGAGACACTGAAAGCCCTTGATTTAGAGACAGCTCTATTTAGCAACAACTAAACCAGCAGTGTGTTATAAACATTATTCTCATGCTAAATCCAAAGCACAGCCCTATACCAGCTACTAAGCAGAAAATGGACTCTGTCCCAGTAGAAACCAGGACAACAGGACAAGAAAATTTCACTGAAGAAGAGAAATTAGGATATTTGAAACATTGTGGTAACACACAAAGTTGTACCTTTTTTTAGGGAATAAGGAAGTAGTCAATTTTGGATAAAATAGCAGGTAGAGACAGGGATAGCAGGAGAAAAAGCGAGCTATCAGAAAAGGAAGAGAAATATGCTGTATGACAAGCCAAAAAAAAAAAAAAAAGCCAGGAATAAAATCCTTCAGAAATATGCAAAGTTTTAAGAAAACTAAAGAAAGATCCTTCATCTTTCTTGACCAGGAGTCCTGGAAGGTATTAGTTTTGCAATTATTGTACATAAAAGAAAACACAGGCTTCTATGGTCAGAGTGTGTTGTGTATTGTTCTGTTTGTAAGCAACATTATCTCATAAGCCACATCAGTAATAAAGTATCACATCATCTCCTTGACATAAGTAGGAATTTCCCTTTATCATCTTGTTTATAGATAGTTGTGCTGGGTGGCAATAATCAAAAGGAAGTTGAGGGAATTAAAACAGAAATGTAGAAAGAAGATAGAAGATTAGAAATTAGTATGATTAGTAGCTATTTGAAAAGCTGAATTGCAAAATCTTAGATCTTGTAAAGCAGGTTTGATGGCAGAAAGACTTTGTTCTGTGCAAAACTTAAAAAAGAAATTAGACAATATGTTCCACATCATATTTTAAAATTTATTATTTCCATTTTGCTCAAATTGAAACTCTATCAACATCAGAATTTTCTGAAAAAAAAAGCTAAAGAAGTCTAAGCTGTAACTAGGCCTACAAAGGACTGTGGAAGGTAGGATATGGAACCTGAATTTTTAAATTTCATCTCGTTAAGTGAGAGTGTAAGAAAAGTTGTAAAAGAATAGGCTTTAAAGTCTTAAAAGGTTAAATAAAGTGATTTATTTTTGATTAAAAAAGATCGTAGCAAGAAAAAACCCACAGCCTGTGTGAAAGGCGGCAGGGCAGGGAACAACAGAAATGAACCTTGAAATTTTGTGTGTAAGGGATATGGCATCTTTCCAATAGACTGAAAAGTCTGCTTTATTTTAATGTTTTGGCATGTAGATTCATCATTATTGCTTAATAACAATAATTTTTAAGGTATTTAGATATGTTTCTTTAGTTCATTATTGTCAATTTTTGTAGCCTACATCATACATTGTAGCCTTTCATCACCTGTTCCTTTACTGATAAAAGTGGCTTCTTGACTGTTTCAGAACTTGATGACCTTGAAATATTATTTGCTGTCGTTCTTCTTTAAGTTATTCTCACTAAATAGAATTAACCCAGGTCCCTTATTAGAGACCCATTTCTCACTTCCAAATTGCTTTCTGCAATAGTTAGTTACTAACTTGCACACAAATAGCTTGAGAGTTACATGAAGAGGCATCAGAGCTGTATTACTCTTGAGCATTAAAGAAACGTTATTAAGAAACAGTTTTGTTCTTTATACTCAAGAAAAAATAAAAATACTAGGTATCCATTTATACACTTATTCCTCCAAAGTAAGTTTCCCAAGGAATCAAGTTATATCAAAACCAAAAAAAAAAAGAGCATTTTATCTGAATTCGCACAACAAAAAAAAAATGTACCTTATGAAAGTACTGTCAAAACCTATGAACATAATATGAGACTATCCTCAATCCAATATACTGCATTCAACACAGAAAAGGGATTTATAGAAATGATGTGGGTGAAACAAACAAGCTAAGCCCCTGAAAAAAAAAATTGTTACAGAGAGAAGTTTATCCATTTTCTTTCAAACCAGTTCTGTAATAGGTACTTGTTATCTGTTTTCTGTGTGATTTCAAGAAGAAATAAAAAAGGAATTTATCATATCTGCAATTGTTATTATTTTCTATGCATAGTTTTCTTTCCTACCCTAGAGAGGAAAAGAACTCAAACACAGAAAACTTTAAGTGCTGATGCTCAGAATTCCCCAAAGGACAATTAGAGTGAGTGTTAGACAGCGATGAAGGTTACTGCAGGGACAAGGCTATGTTTACACATATGCTTAAGACAATTCTTCAATTTGCCAGATAACCTGCAACACCAAATACAGTGTTTAAGTACAATTCTTTGTAGTGCCCAAGAAGGGAAATCTGCTGTCTATGAAGTATTATAAAAAATCTGTGGCTACTGATGAGTTTTCAAAAATAAGACTAATTTCTGCACAGCAGAGCCATAGAAATTCAGTAACTTTACTGTAAAAATACCAACAAAGACATAATTTTGCAATTTTGACTTTGGGCCAGAGAATATTATAATTAAAATGAAAGATGAAAAATATAGCTTTCCATCCCTCTCTTTAACAAAATGAACACCTCAGTGAAACGCAACATTTTCAAAATTCTCAAAATTGAAAAATACCTCTAACGAAATGACCAGACATCCGTGAAATAAAACAAGACTGATATTTTATATTGAAGTTTAATATGTACTTCTGTCTATAAACACCCTTATGCCTAGAAGAAACTTAAGAAGGATTACAGCTCTTAGAAAGTAAGCCTATAACATGCTATAGAATTAACATTTCTGATGTATTTTAAAATAAATCATATGCTGTGCTTAAACTGACAAAATTAGAGGTGATTAGATTTCACGTCTTCTGAAACCTGCAACTTCCTCTGACCTCATGGGCTTGTTAAAAGCACCATAAAATCCATGATGTTGCTTTCTACTGCTACAAAGTTAAGGCCAGTCAGAAAAAAAACCCCAAACCCTGAACTGTTTCCCTTATTTAATTAAATATTATTAAATATAATATGGTATCTGAATAAAATCTTAGCTTAACTGAAGGCATACATAAATGAAAAAGAAAAAAAATATTTTTGTTTGGAAAAAAATAGATATGACATTCAAATTTTCACCAGTACAATTGTTAATTTTGTAGATTAACAATTTTATTGGTTTGTTTTGGAGAAAGAAATTCCTGCTTTTTTTTAAACTGTATAATGAAAGGCTGGTTTCACCATTCTTTCCCACAAACATAGCTAACAGTGTGAAGATGTTAAACACATATGCACACACATTACACACACACTCAAACATTGCATGGGCCATAAAACTTGAATTAACATTTTTAGAGGAGATGCAGAAGAATAATTTGTTATACCCAAAAGAGGATGTACACTTTAGCAAGTATAGTCCATTGAGAGACAACCATTTCTGCTGATGAGTGCCACAGATGAGCAGAGCCAAGTCTCGTACTGATGGCAATATCTGGCAGTACCCTTAACTCAATCATTTCAGTTGTTCCTACACTCATCACCTTTAGTAATCTTCTGTGATTCAACATTGTATGGTTTATAAATATTGTCAAACCTAGGTTTGGAACTCTAATTAAAATAGAGAGATAGGCTTAGAATGATATTTTATGTAGTTACAATAGAATGGATATATTTACTTTCTCTGAATCCCTTTTATGTCATGTACAGCCTTAGTAAATATTCTTCATGCAAGCAGTTTACAAATTAGTTACAATTTGACCTGGCAAGTTTTGTTGTCACCTATCTGTAATGTTAAATTACTTTTCTGTCCTTTTATTGTTAATAAAATAATAAAATTAACAGCAAAAATAATACTCAGAATAGTGCACAGAATTTTTAACTGTAGATCTCTCTGCACTTTGTATGTGTGTTAAGAAGGTACTAATTGTGTTGTACTTCAGTATCTCCTTCTTAAAGTGGAAAGTATTTAATGTTCATCCTTCACATTCCCTCTCCATCTTATTATTTCTGCTCTGTGGGGTTTTATATTATGTTAAATTGTGTTGATGTAATGAGACACAGTCATACTGTGCTCATGATTATATCAGTAGGGTACAGTATCCCTCTTTGTAGCAAAAGTCAAATCATGTCATTACTGAAGTGCCTTATTTAGTTTCCTATGCTTTGTTATTCTAAATGTGATTCACATGCAACAGCTAATACCTTTCATACATTAGGACCATAAGTTTAACTTGAGTGTTAAAATATATTAATCAGTTCAAGTTACCTGGAAATTACTTTTATTCATTCATATCAAACCCTGTTTTTACAATTCTAGTTTTTCTCTCTTTAAATACACTCTGTGGGGTTAACAATCCAAGGTTCATTGTTATGGTACTGAAACAACAATCAAAGATGAGAATTATGCCCTGAATTTTTAAAGGAACTTTATTAAATTAAACTTTGTACCAGATATTTTGACAAATTCATCATTTATTTTTTAATATTTTCCAGTATTTTATCTCACTTATTTAAATGAGCTTTCTGCACAGCAATCAGAAACATATTCATACAAAATGAAACTGACATTACCTAATTTCCTAAAAAACTTTTCAAATCTGAAATCTTTTTAATGTTTAATAAAACCACAAGATCTTAGTTCAGAAATTCCACCTTCAGTGGTTTCCTAGGATACAAACATAAAGTCACAAACAGCAGCACAGAAAAACAAGGTAGAAAGCCTGCAGCACTTCCACTTTTCTGAATCCTTTCAAATGCTTTGCATTCTCACAAACATATCAGTGCTAAACCTCAAACAAAACAGCTAGTGATGGGCTTAAACTACAACTCATATCTGTGTCATTTGTAAAACTAGACAAAATTGTCCTGAGAATTCTGAACAGAACAACTGAAACAAAA
>VZRN01004656.1:467404-532233 GCA_013397935.1 Dasyornis broadbenti | reverse complement strand
AGGCTTTTGCACAGAGTACATCATGACTTTGGAAGAATGAAGCAGGAACAATTAATTTCAGGGCACTGTTTTAAAAACAAATGAAATAAAAAGGAAGATATTAACTGACTCAAGCTGCTAAAATGGAAACCAACACATAAAAGGCAATTACACAATGCATTACGGATGCTTGGTGATGGCTATTTTAAAATAAAATAGATGTTCTTTCAAAAGCAATGTTAACATTATTCTCTCACCCTTCAAATGTCCCAGTGCACAGACGACTGTATGCACACAAATTTAGACAATAGCTACATTATTTTGAAAGAAATGGAATTTCAGAAATTTCTTAAGAAGTCAAAATTAATAACTCAGGTATAATGTTGGCGTGCAATGATAGATCAAGAAAAGAGAATGAGAGCATGGTGGTACTCATGCTGGAATATTTTATTAAATTTTATTATTGTCTTTTTAAGAGGAGACAGACACCTAGAAGGCAGTGTAGTAAAAAACCCCTCCAAAACTGAAATAATGTAAGAGCTAGAAAAAACATTTGCACAGCAAGAAATGAAATTTATTAATTCTTTGTAGTTAATCCTCAGAAACCAAATGAAGAATAAAAGGTGACCCAATTACAGTATAAAAGCCATCAGGGGTAGAGATATTGCACACTTAAACAGGAAGATTTAGCAATAACCAAAACCAGAAAACTGAAGTTTGACAAATTAAAGTAGGAAATAAAGACAAAAAAAAAAAAAAAATTCTGCAAACACAAAGTACAATTAATGATTGAAACATGATTATAAAGAAAATGATGGTTTGTAATCTCACTACTCCTGAGATCAAGTTGTGCATATTTCATTCTGGTCCATAGTCACCTTTGTGTTTGACTATAACATAAGTGGAATTGAGAAATAGTGACATTTAAGTTCAATAAATAAGTTGTTTGTTCTTCCAGGATTGAATGCTACAAATCTCTGACTTCACAGAATCAGAGAATCACAGAAAAAGCTGAGTTGCAATGGACCCACAAGGATCATTGAGTTCAGCTCCCAGCCCAGCTCAGCACGATCCCCAAGAGTCACACCATGTGCCTGAGGGTATTGTCCAAACATTTCTGGAGCTCTGTCAGGCTTGGTGCTGTGACCACTTCCCTGGGGAGCCTGTTCCAGAGTATTATCTGTGACTTAATGGAGGCTTCACTGTGCTTACATCCGTGTTGTAACATTAGCAATTCTGGGAGTAGTTCAATTTAAGAAACTTGAACCATACTTAAATGTATCTACAACTGCTCTCAGAGTTTCAGTTTTATTTTAAAGCTAGTTACTTGTTATCAGGTTACTGGAGCTTTCATAATTCAGGAAATAGCTTTGATAAAAGGTAAGGACAGCTTTACAAAAATGGCATCTGTGATTGACATGCTGACATAGGGAAGTTAACGGATATTGTAATGTCGATTTATTTAGACCAGCATTTCACCAATCTTTTGCATGAGTAGACAGAACTAAATTGAAACACGTCTGTGTGAGAGAAGGGAATCAAAACTTGCTTAAGAAAGGCTAGCATTTAAATGAGAACAGCATACAAAACAACAGAAATGGTCACAGTGGATTTTTTTTGTCACAATGTATGAAAGATTATCATAAAATCATAGAATGGTTCTGGTCAGATGGGACCTTTAAAGATCATCTAGGACAAATCACCTGGCACAGGCAAGGACATCTTCCACTGGATCAGGTGGCTCAAAGGCCTATCCAAGCTGAACTTGAAGATTTCCAGAGATGGGCTCAATCACTTCTTTGGGTCACGTGTTCCAATGTCTCACCACCTGCATCATAAAAATATTATTCCTTTATATTTTTAGCTTTAGCAGTTTCCCTTGTCCTATCACTACAGACCCTGGTAAAAAGTCTCTCTCCATCTTTCTTATGAGCCCCCTGTAAAGCCCTGCTCTTACTCAGTGAGCTTCTTGACAGGGCTTAGGTTTTTTTGTACTCTGAGGCAAGTGCACAGGAGAAATAGACAATACTCTCAGGAGGTTAAACAGCAAACTTTTACTGACAGACTTTAGAAGATAAGGGTACTTGACATATTTTAAAGCAAACACTCATTTGAAATAGAGCATTTCACAAGGCATTGACTTAGCAAACTCTAACCCATCCAAGTTCAAGTTACCCAGATTTAGAGAAGAGGAAATTAGAAAAAGGGGGGGGAGCAGGGGGGGCAGACAGGGACGACAGAGAAAGATTTATATTTGTTGCTTGAATTCCAGCATGGTCTCAGTTGCTATAAAAACCAAAACCACGTGTGTCTTTGTGCAACTGCTTTTATCTACTTTGGTCTCCTGGGCCCTCCCCTCCAGGTGTGGCTTCAGATGTGCCAGCGACTGACAGCCATTCTGGGCTGGACTGGAGGCTCCAGGGGCTGGGGTGTGGGGGCAGTGCATGTCCCACTTTTCACAGAACTTACACCGCCCTCCACACACAAACACTTCAGTTGTTTTGATTCAGAAATCATTTTCGGCTGTCTCTCACACCCCCTTTAAGTATTGAAAGGCTGCAGTAAGGTCTCCCCAAGACTTTTCTTCTCCAGGCAGAACAACCCCAACTACCTCAACATGTCTACGCAGGTAATGTGTTCCATCTCTCTGATAGTTTTTTGGCCCTCCTTTGGATCTGTTCTAACATGTCTGACTCTCCTGTGCTGGGATCACCAAAGCTGGATGCAGTACTCCAGGTGAGGTCTCACGGAAGTGAAATAAAGGGGCAGAATCATCTCACCTGACCTACTGGCCACACTTCTTTCGATGCAGCCCAGGGTATAATTGACTTTCTGGGCCACAAGCTCACATTGCTGGTTCATATTCAACATTTCATCTTACCAAAGTCCTCCACAGGGCTTCCCTTAGTCCATTCATTATTCAGTGTTTATGGATACTGGTGATTGCCTTGACCCAGGTGCAGGACATTGCATTTGGCCTCATTCAGTTTCACGAGGCTCATACTGGCCCAGGCCTCAAACCTGTAAAGCTCCCTCTGGATGGCATCCCTTTCCTCAAGAACATCAACTGCACTACTCATCTTGCTGGTAGTAAGGAGCAAGGATTCTGAACACTCTTTAGTACAAATAGTAAGAGCTGGCTACACATGGGAAAAAAAAAAAATCACGTATTTTTTCCCCAGTTTCTCTCAAATAATCAACAGGAAACAACTTTTTGTAAACAAGAGAAGACTACAGATCCATCTTTAGGATTACTAAATGCCAATCAAAAGTGGACTGGTTGTACCACAGTGTAAAGTTGTCAGCTCTTTTGAAACACAAAAATGTATCTTTGAAATTATAGTGACAACATAAGTGTTCATATAAGTCAAGCTTCCAGGCCATTTAACTTGATTCTTACCCATCTGGGTCCAGTCTGCATTAATTTTTCTGTTGAAACTCTGGATGTTACCAAAAAGCATAGATGTTATGCACTTAAAAAACAGTTCAAATGATAAATGATACTGAAATGGTATCAAAATAATGATCAGAAAGAAGACTCAAATCTTGGCTATCTTCATGTTATTCAATAACACAATGTTTTTTAAGTGAAACTCAGTTGATAGGTTTTTCTCAGTGTCTCTCCTTTCCCCAAGTCTCGTTGGATTAAAGAGATTTCCACAAGTTTTGTATGTAGGACACCAAATTTTACCCAACTACCTTAATTGAAAACAGCTTACATGTTTGAAACTGTGTGATTGCAGAACGTAAATGTGCATGCATGTAATAGTCACTCACTACACTTCTGTATTTAGAATACAAAGTAGTTGTCTTCTATGTAAATATTTTTAGATATTTTCTAATATTGAACTGATCAGTTAAATTTAGCGTCTCTAATGCAAAGTTACAATTTAGAATATACAAAAAGGGTACAGTTGTTGAATACAGTAATACTGAGTTACATTTTTTATTCTTGGATTTATAGTATAACATTAGATAGTGACGAGCAACAAAAAAGAAAAAAAATCCATTTGTATTAATTTATGTTTTTCCTAAATGCTGGAAATACAGTTCTGGTGTCTGTATATGAAATTATATTGCTGAGATGCACATTCACCAGAAACAGCTGCTCTAGGGAGAGAGAAAAAAAACCCCATACAATACTGTAGGTAGTTTTGAACATGCGAGTCCTGCTTCTGTCTCATGAGAATAACATAAAGCAGATATTATATCTATGAATTTAAAAACTGGAGAAAACTTTCATAGTAGTATTTACTTTTGAATTCCATAGCATATAGGATAATCAGAGTATATTTATATATTTATTTAAATTAACTGGGTCCATTATTGAAACTGCTGTTTAAGTTTAGTGAACTCCTTTTGCAGCAATATGAATGAAGTGATTTATGTTATTCTTCTTTTAAGTGGGTTGGAGTGTTTTTTTTCCAGAGCTTAAATATTTTGGATTGTATTTGCAGGGAAATTTGACAGCTATTTGCACTTCTTTGTGAGTTGAATGAAAATATATGGAGTATGCTGTGTTGGGAAATTATTATGCTTGCACAATTTTAATAATAATAAAAAAAGGGAAGAATATTGTAGCTGATCAGTCATCGGTCTTTTCTCTGTTGTTGTCCGTCTCCTTTCTGGTGCAGCATCGTGCAGTCAGAATCTAGAGGAAACAACATATTCTGCACAAATTAAATTTGCAGCATCTTTCCCTTTAGCATAAAGGGAAAGAAGTGTCAGCAACAGCTTAGCTCAGAAAGGATATGGATAAGCACATCACATGAGAAGGGGGCTCAGGTAATTCCTGGAAAGGATGAAGAAATGATCTCGGGTAGATCATAATAAAATCTTGAGGTTTACTATGATTTTTCAATATATCATTCTTTGATAACATTATGTAAGCCATATATACACCCCAACCACAGTGGCATATATCAGAAACTATGTTGTCAACTATTGCTATGTACATAAGAAACATAAGTTTGGGGTTTTTTTTCTTGTCTCAATAAGTAAAAGCTTTTACTGAGGTATTCCTAATTACTGCTAAGTGTAATAACATGTAAAGCTAATCCTATACCCTAACATTTTGCTAGGATGGAATGGTATAAAGAGAAACTTTTTGTGAGCAGACTGTTTTCCATGAGAACCTGTTTCATTTGGCACAATTTTCATACTTGGGAGTGAATGATGAAGAGGACTACACAAAAAGGACATAAAGCCTTGAGGGCTAAAGCATTTGAAATCTGCCTTCTGCCATAGAGTTTTTGTATAATGCCAAGGAATGTTTTTACCAAATAATTCAGACTTGAGCACTAATTGCATATTTTTCTGTCTTTTGGGCACCCAATTAAATACCTTGGAACTTACAGCAAAAGAAAGTAAATTGAATGTTAGAACTGATTAAACAAGTAAAAGAGGCTAATCAGAGTGTAAAAACTGTAATGTATGTGCTAAACCAGTCTAGTATGGATATTTATTTAGAATACTATTTGCCTCTGTTCATCTCAGTCTATTACAAAATATATAACTGGGCTGGAAGAGATTCAAAGCAAGATAATGATGACCAACATTATGGAAAAAAACTTCTGAGCAGCAACACCTTAAAGATTAGAAAAAAGACACCTGAGAAGGAATATATGCTGTCGGTAAAACAATAGAAAGAATAAATAGGAAGTAATAGTTCGTTGATTTAGAAATAGAAAAATAACAAAATTAACTACAATCGAAATGTGGAATTGTACATTGAAGGAACTTTGTGAAAAATACAATGTCTACAGAAAATTTAATCGGATTAAGAACAGCTATATAGATAGAAAACTTCGTTGAAGGGAGCTAATTTAAAAGGATACCTCATCCAACTCAAAAGAATCCTGAGCCCAAAATCAGGAAGCTAGGTGTGATATTTCAGGTGTGTCTGCACCCTTCTTGCACACTAATATAGACACTCAGTGTTATTCAGTGACAGGCAGAACACTGGGCTAGATAAACACACTTCTAGCCAAAGGCTGTTATGGCCAATTTTTAAAAATATATGCACGAGTTCTGAGGTCTTACTGTAGCAACTGAATCTTTTGGAGCTGCTTTACAGGCATACATTTTCAAACTGAACATTGAATACTCAGAAAGTGCCAGGTTCTACTCACCTTAAGCTGTATCTACAGAATCGAATAAAATTGGTTGCCTAAAGATCTGTAGATTAGATCTCCTATAGGTACCACCACTCAGGAGATGACAGTGCTAGTGAGCAAAAGTCCTGCTTTTTAAGACAACATGTAGCCCTGTAAAATATATGGGCAAAATTATGTACCTTAACTGCCAGGTAGACATTCCACAAGAGTGAGTATCTTTCTTATGGGGGGTGAAAGAAAAGGTTGATTTTTCGAAGGCATTAAACTCAAGGCTGGAGAGGGTCCTGAGGGCACCACCAGCACCAACCAGGGGCCTTTCCTTACTCTTCCCACAGTCCAGGACCCCATTTGATGCCAGCTTGGGGCTGCTAGTCCCTGTTCCAGGGATGATACAGGAAAGCAAAACTCCAGCATTGTCTCTGATTTTGTGTCCTGCAATGATGTTGTAGATAGCTTCTCTCCAGTGCTCTGTCCTGGATGGACCCAGTTTTTTCTGATATTTGATTCACTTTTGGCCTCTACATTTACTTATGATGACTGAGTAAAACAGATATTAATCCAGCTGTTTAAAATTCGAACCTCTATCTCTGTCTTTCAACAACTACGCTTTCAATACAAGCTGAAAATAAGTGAGAAGGCAGAAAAACCACTGGTTTTTTTTTGTTTTTTTTTTTTCCTGACTATTGTTTGCTTATGTGAGATCTGGTCTGAACTTAACTAATTGATAATCTTTGAACCACAGACAACTGATTGCTGCAAATATGAAATGTGACTCAGTACATGTTAGTTGGTTTTGCTCTTGTTTCAGTTAGAGTCTAGATAAAAGTAAGAGCAAAAAAAGCTAAAAACATCTGTATTCTATTTATGCAGAGAGCTAGTCTGTTAAAAAACATACAATGTCACTGCATTCCAGATGACTTCATAACTGTCCATAAAAAAAGAGATGCGTACATGTCTATGTAGTTTTAGTCAGCTTCATTAGAAAATTTCATTTAATTCATTTGTTCTTTTGCAAAAACCTTCAGTTTATAGAAGTTATCTTAACTTTGTCCAAACTATAAAGAAAAACTCGTCTGATTCCTTTGATCAAAAAAGAACCAAAAAAACAAAAAAGCAAATATGATAAGGTTCAAATCTGGAAGAGGAAAGTGGTAAACATGGAATAATGATGTTTAAAAATAAATCATTGTAGACTGATATTTTAAAAAACACCACAAGAATATTTAAAAATTACATTATGCCAAAATAAAAGTACCTACACAAATTCCCTGCATCCTCCTCAATCATACTTGCTATTCACTATTGTCCTATTCCAACTTCCTAAAAGCTCTTTATAGATGAAGGAAAAAAAGCTAAACTAAGCACCCTCAAAAGAACTTGTTATGGTCCGTGTAATTTGCTTATAATTATACATCATTTACACATTATACATACATTGTGTCAGATTGATGCTTAAAGATGAAATAAACTTCTCCTAAAATTCATAGTCTCCTTGGTCTACAACAGCTCCCCAGAATGACTTTCTTGCTATCCCAAATTTTCCCATGACTACAACGGCAATTTTTGTTCAGCCTTCAAGGACAGTCTGCACGCATTGCACAGTCCTGCACTAACACTTCCATAGGGGGTACAATTTTGACCAAGTGTTTTAAACATGGATTCCACATGTTTTTCTATTTATTGTTTAGGGTGCATTTCTAAGCTCTTTAAAAAACCCTTCTTGCTATCAGTTTAGTATTCTTCTTACTCTTTCCCCCCTTTATTTTAATGTAACAACGTATAAATGATGCCACCCCCAGTTTCAGCTGTCCAGCTCTGGAGGTTATATTGGTAAGTGACTTCTTGTGCTGGTTCTACTCTTTAATTTTAATGAACAGTTTGTTACTGAACTTTGTAGCTGACAGTAAATATTAAGTATGTTTTGAAAATGGTCTTTTACAATTAAAAAATTTACAGTTGAATGTACTTATTATCTTTTAATTATTAAAAAGCCCAACAACAGCAGAAAAAATCTCACTAGAATTTTAGGTGTAAATTCTCCTAGCCTCCATTTATTTAATGTTCAACACTGAGAAATTTTTTTCTTACCATGAGTCTTAAGACATGGGTTCAGTGCTGTCTGCAAATTATATAACTATGCAGGTCCATATCTTTGAAAATACTTACCCAATGTTTAATAGCAAAATTCCTCTGATTACAGTAAATTATTTTTTCTGTACCTTTCCATACACAGGACATACTGAAAAAAAAATCTGTCTCCTTTACTGCTGGATGAAACAGAAGTTTTGTCATTTGGTTTCCCTACAAGCTGAAACCTTAAATTTGTTACTTTATAAATGTGACTTTCACACTTGCTTAATACCTGATTCAATGCCTACAGAATTTATATGCTCTGAGAGACTAAGGAATCTGATTCAAATCATTGTCTATGTTGTGCCCCAAAAACCCCAAAGGTCCATCCTGAAGACTCCACTGTATAATTTTAAGGTGGTGCATGAGGTGAAACAGGAACTTTAAAGAAGAGTACATGTGAGAAATGACAAAATAGATTATAGTCAGTATGAATGATTTAATGCACCTTTTCTTTATAATAGAATACCATCATCACAGATTCTGAACAGGAGATAGACATATTAAGAATTGTCAAATCTAAAGGCAGCAACAATAAAAAGAGAGAATTAAAATTATGGTTGTAGTCAGAACTGCATGACATAATATTTCAAAATCAACATGTACAGTAGAAATGCAGGGCTTGTAGGATGACATACTGTTGTTTATTTTAGTATGAAACTAAAAACAGAGCAAATTTGGCAGGCCAGGAAAAGGACAGCCCCAACATTATGAGCAGGTCCACAGCAAGTCACTTCAGACTGAACGTAGTTCATTTGTACCAAATAACCCTGTAACTCTTTAGTAGATGTTAGAAGGCAAATTCAGGTAATGACAGAAATTACAAGTGACAGAAATGTTTTGAAGTTACTATACTTGAGATCAACTGGCTTTCAGAGTTTCAGAAGCAAAGATATGTCATTTCTTAAGACAGAAAAAGAGCATGTAATATACTCTATCATTACCTAATACTTATCATTTTAAAAGCTCTGTCATTTCAGGGCTCTCCATTGCAATTCAGAGGTATCACTTTGCTTTTGTTGTCAGGCCTTGAATCAGACAAAGTTTACTATTTTGCATTCAAGGTAGTCTGTTCTTGTTCATATAACTGTAATAATTAACACTCAGTTGTACTCAGATACTGACTGATCTGATGTTTTAAAGGTAGGATTGTAATGTTAAGATTGCAGCCTTTTGACATGGTTACTGCTTCTGGTGAAAGGGAGCTGTTTTCAAGTGTGGCTGTGGTTTCTCTTTTTTCTGCTCTGTTTTTGTTGCTGTTGTTGTTTGAAATCTTTTTTTATGTATGTGTGTGCTATAAACCATCTTTCATAGTCTGCCATCTTAACTGCTCCAGGCAGAAGTGTGGTGCTTAATTACGAAGTGTCATAAATTCATATGCCATTTGTAACTTTAATGGCAAATCATCAGTGAGATTTGTTCTGCCAGGGCTGTGGAACACTGAAAGTAGAATTTCACAAGTTAATGGCCTGCCCTTTTCTGACAGCACACCAAGCTTTCACACTATTAACTAACACTTTGCTTCACTCAACCACTGAACTGTTGACAAAAGCACTTTAGCAAGTCTGAACAGCAGAAAAAAAACCCAAGTAAATCAAAAGCCAGTTTGGAATGAGGCAGAAAAACAGGGAAGAAAGATAAATCAAAGGGAAAATTTTAACAAGCAAAACAAAGCAACTTGGTATGCTTTGATAAACTTTATCATTAATGTATCAATATAATGAATAATACCTGTTACAATTTTTCAATTTTTGAATAGTTTCTTCTTCTCAATACTGAGGAAACAATCTTTGAATAGTACTGAAGTATTTCAGTTTTATTTAAAGCTTTGATCCTACATAGCTGAGATACTGCTTATTTTATTCGACTGGTTTTGAAACATGAAGAAACTCCGAAATTTTCCCTGAGGAGATAACTAAATTTCACAAAACACATTCACAATGGAAATACTGATTCCTGTAGGGATTGCAGATGTTTTAAGAGCATGAAAGATATAGTAATTTTTTATTAATAAATAAAATAATATATTTAGATGCAATCATACAAATATGGTTTGTTCAAGCACGTTTGGTTTCTAACACACAGAGATCTTTAGTTTGCAATTGTATGCAAGTGTGTCTTTATCTGTTAAATGTATGCAGACTTACATATCTATTTCCTGGCCACAATTTACTTATGTGCAATGACAGATCATTGAGAAAACCACGTATGCTATTTTATCCAGAATGTTCTTGGAAGGGTAACCTAAGCCTTCTTCAGTAGCAGAGGCAACATATTATGAAGATTTTGGTGAAGTGCAGAATTGTATGATTACAGCTTCAGACTGAATTGTGTATAAAAATTAGCACATAGAGGAGGTCTGCAAAAAAGGACACAAAGTTTCTGATCCACAACATGGAGTCTTGTGAATATAAATGCTAGGAAATGCACCTGCTTTTTAGTTAAGTCATCTGCAGACTCAGATTTTTTGGCAGATGTTGCCATTCTTTTAGTCAAAATGATTTAACATTTGCTTGTAATAATGGTTCATGTTTTCTTTGCCGTTGCATCAAGCAGAATTTCTTGCTGTCCAAAATTGCATGTTGGAATTCTGTACCAGGTTTTAGTGAGATGCCTGAGGTTCACATGCCCGTGAGGAGAAACTTAAGCTTCCTAACAAAATAATTTCTGGTTCTGCCTTCTTCTGTAACCATTGTAATTTTCTCTGAATCAACCAAGAATTTACTACAAAGTTCTACACTGATGGGTTTGCTGAAGCCTGTTCATTGGTTGGTTCAAATAATTAAAAAGCATTTGAGGACAGGGAAGAGAGTAGCAGCTTTTTCATTTATATTGTTTCAAAATTCCAGCTTTGGTAAATTTTGACATCTATATAGATGCCTTGAACTCCTTGTAAAGCATGACAAAATGAAACAATATAATTTGCAAATTAGTTAAAAATCTGAATGATATAATGAACATGACATAGGATTAACAATGAAATTTCCTAGGAAAGCCAAGCGGTCACAGCTGCCTTTCACAATTGCAGAGCTAAAGCATCATAATGAATCCAACTTCAACTGCTAATCCTAAACATGTCAGATGCAGTTTAAGTACTTAGTACACATTTTTAAAGTCAAGTTACAGTAAGACAGATGCCAGAGAAATAGGAAAATGAAATGGAATGTAGGTGGGTAATAAGAGAGAGAAGTGACAGAACAACGCAAGGATAAAAAAAAAAATAAAAAGCAGTTTAGATGTCAGTCAAAATTTCCTGAGATATTAACAAACTTAAAGCTGATTACTTTCTAGTAGTTTGCTCTTTGACCAATTTGTCTTGATTAAGTGTTTCTGGAAAGAATATAAAGCATCAAAGTTGGTATTTGGTGATAAGAAAATTTATACTTAAAATCCTCTTTGGTTCTTCAGTTCTGAACATAAAATATTACTGTTTTACCATTCTCTGTCCACTTTTTTACTTTTCAGGCAGACTTCATTTATTTATAAAAGTCTTGATGTAAAATCATAAGAAAAATAAATGGGAGTATTATTGATGATAAGAGGAAATTTATAGCACTTAGATTTAACTCTTGCAAAACAAGATCTTGTGATAAACTTGGAGACAATTTTACTGTCACAGACTCTGTCAGCAAAGAAAATGAAAGTTGAATTAAAGATAAAAAAGTTAACAAATATATAGACATTTCACATAAGCATATAGGTAACTTTGGAGTGAAAGTAAAGGTATTTCTCTAGTTGATTTGGTGTTGAATGTGGACAGACCTCAAACTGAACAAATCACCTTAGCTCAGTTTAAAAGCAGTAAGACTTTGTAAAGGTCATTTTGCATACATAGATAAAAGTGTTAATTCTCTAGTGTTCTTTACAGGGAGTAAAATATTCAAAACATTCAAAGAAGGACTGTACGATACAGAACTGGAAAATGTCTCTGTTAGATACCCCTGAATTATCTGAAAGCAATGTTATAAAATTTGTATTCTTTCATATTCAGTGCATCATGTCCAAATGAGGGTTAGTTGTGAAGACTACCTTCAGAACACATTATGAACCAGAATTAATATAAGAGAGTAACATTAGCCTCTAGTCTGACTAAATTATAGCATTCTCCTGAAAATAAAAACTTTACTTGTATAACAGTGTAGACAAGAGTGAAGTAGCATTTTCTACTCACATATGAGTGATTTTAAGCAATTTGCTTGAAAATTTGAATATTTTTGATGAATTATGGGTTTCTCTTAAAAATAATAGTAGTGTTTGATGTAATTTTATGTATTATTGCATTTTTGTTCCCATTTGAAGAAGTAAGGCTGTCTTCTTTTCTTCTCCTACTAAGTGATCTTCCTGAACTCATAATGAAAAGGTATTATTTACTTTTTACTTTTTGTCCAACTGTTTTATTACATTCTCTGTAAAGAGGTTGATCCAAGAACTGTTATTTCTGTGATAGAAAAAGAGAATTCTAGTCTCTCCATTTATATTTGAAATTTGCGGCTTCCTTGTATCCAATCATATAACAAAGAAATGAACTTTTGTGCCAAATATTTAATTGCAAGAGTAAGAGACATGAGCTGAACCCTTTTTTTTTTTCCATTTTTGATAGACACTTTGTTTTGTGATTCACTGATCCAAAATGTAAGTTTAATAAATTCAGAACATCTCCAGAGAACCTTATTTCTCCAAAGCTCGAGTAACCAGCAGGTCATAAGGTCAAGTATATGAAAGTTATGTTCAGTGTTTTAGAACAAATCAAGTATGCAATAAATGATTCCTGAGCTTTTGGGAACAAACTGTGAAACATTTCTGTGCAACCAAAAATAACACATTTCTCTAATTAGGCTGGTTAATGATGTTTACATTTGCATAATCACCACAATGCTTCCATTAATTTCTGCATGTTTCACATTTTTCTTTCCATTTAGCAATTTCTCACATTGTTTGTGGGGCAGTGTGGTGGATTAATCCTAGAATATTTGCATTTTTCTATAAATAGCATTATGCTAAATAAATAAAGAGCTAAATAAATAGAGAGTTGAGTGGGTGTTTTTGCCTGTTTTGTTAATCACTGGAATATATGTGTTTCTGTTATATTTGCTTTGTTTGTTGAAAGAAATAGCTCCTAGACCAGAAGTTTTATGAATCCTATCAGAAACATCTGTAAGGAGACTTCATTAAAATAATACTTCTCTGTACAACATCTTTTTTCTTCAATAACATAGAATTCTACTTTTCACAAAATTTGGCCAAACTGATAAAATAAAGCATAGAAGAAAGCAGGAAGAAAGAAGTGGTCACTACACTCATTTGCAAGAAAACAACTGAATTATAAGAAAAGACTAGTGATATTTGTATTAAAAAAAAAATCTCAGAAAGAATGGTCAGCACAAAATCCTTCCTTAAGAGACTGGTGGTTAGGTTTGTAGCACACGTCACAGAGACAGAGCATGTTACTGAAAATGGTACTAGAATATGTCAGTAACAATGGAAATACTGTATTATGGAATACGTGATAGATATTAATGTAAAATTATAATTAAAACCATAAACACTAATTCTACAAGGTATCAGGTGTGGTTGACAGAGTTTTCTGCAACAAAAAGAATTAGTTATGCATATGCTAAACATCATATTAGTTTATGCAGAACATGTACTTCTGACTGTAAGAGACAGAACTAACAGCAAAAATAGAAAAATTATTTAAAAAAAAAAAAAAAAAAAGAGGCAGAGGAGGGGAGGAAAAAAGACTGAATGGAAGATACTCCTGCTTTAAAAATACCGCTTCTTTTACCCGAAATAATTTCTTACGTGTTATAGGCTGAGTTGAAATAGCTTGTTGATCTGTGTGAAATCCACCGTGAAAAACACACAACTGGTGACCACACTGTGTGTCCCTATGACTGGCTGAAGACTTGAACCAACACAAGGAAAAGTTCTATGGATTAGAAAGGCTCTGCTAGCCTAGTTCAGCTTCTGCTACAAGTGGATTATCATCCTTGTATTTTGACTGTTGGATACATCTTTCAAAACTACAGGCAAATAAAGCTTATGTTATGCCTCAGTGAAGGCCATGCCAGAACTTTAGAACTGTTTTAGCTATATAGACATTAAACTGAAAAGTAGAAATCCAGAAACGTAAAGAAAAGATTTGATTTGAACAAAAAGCAAGAAGTCTGGAATGATGGAAAAACACAGATATGGAACCTGAATTTGAATTCATGAAAGAGATTATCCAGGAATGAAGCATAATTAGAAAAGACAGAGAAACCACAACTGCACTTTCATTTGGACAGCAGAGGGGAAGAAAAGAGGACAATGTACTGAAAACAAATTGTAACTTTCCATTATTTTAAATTCATTTATCTCATATTACATGTAAAAAAATTGCAAATTCTCATCTAATACCACATATATTTCAACTGACTATAAATTTTATTTAAGTTGGGAAGGGGTGAAAGTCACATCTATCATTGTGTTATGAGTGCTGTCTCTAGTGTGCAGAAATGTTCATCTTTCAAAACACTGATTTTTATAAAAAGACAGATATAGATATCTTTGTTATTTATAAAAACGGATTGCAATTCTTCAAGTCAGTTGTACACCCACTCTCTTAAAAATATCCAACATCTCAAGAGATCTTTACTTTTGACTGTCTTATTTTTTGACTGAAAAACTTACTAATGGCCCTTTGTTGCAAATGATTGTTTTAAAGTTGCTTTAAGAATCCCTGGCAAAGGCATTAGCATAAACATTATTAATATAAAAGTGAGAGCATGACAAAGTTCGTTGGCAAGTTTCACTCTACTGCTTACTAGATGGTTAAAGACACAGAAAAATCAAACTAAATCTAATATCGATCAGTCTAAACCCAAAATCAACCCAAAAATTATCTGTGTGGAGGTGGGTAATGGGGTAGGGGAAAGGGTAAGGATAAGAGAGGGTAAGGATAAAAAGGAGTATGGGAGACCCTTCTATTGAGCCTCAAGATTCAGAATAGGCATCCTTGCCAAACTAAGCCCTTAACTTATTTAAACATTCTTCTTTGGTTTTGCCATTCGTCCATATATTTAGACTTTATACTCTACAGGGTGTTTTTGTAATTTTTGGGATCATAAAAGTAGAGAACATTGATGGTGTTTAATAGAACTAAAATCCATTTGGTATTATTCTTATTTCTGTGATGGAAATCTTCCACTCACTTTCACTGTCTGGTTAAAGGGTTGATGCATAAAATACACTTATTACTTACTAGCATTTTACCTGGATGCTACCTGACTAGTGGCACTCTATGTTTTGGGTTTTCTTCTTTCATATCTTGTAGCTATTCACTACTCTCTCTAAGAGGCACAGTACAAGCCGCCTGCTTCTCAAACCTTTTCTAGGTACGTGTGCTCAAAAGTAGTGAGGAGGAGAGAGAACTTGTATCTTCTCTATAGAAAAACGTAAGTATTTTTCATTGATTGTATTGTAACATGCAAGGGGAAGTGGAGAATCATGTAGGTTATGTCTACTTTGGTAAGTAAAGCAGAACAGTAGAAATGGACTTGTAAATCAAAGCAGTTGTCAATAACTTGACATGCACCATTAACATGTTTCATGTGGGGTTTCTTCAGATTGTCTTCAATCTGCTTTCATGAACTGAATGGCATTAATAACTGAAGGTCATTGGGTGTACCTTTGCTGTGCATTTTCAGATTAGTTTCACTTGAGATTAATGCAGTTGTGCTCTGAGACTCTCTTACAAAGGGAATCAGAACATGGTATATGGGGACATTAGCACTAAAAGCATGCTTCTAATCCAGAATAAAACTGTAATGTAGATATACTCTCAACCATGCTCTAAAACTAAAGGCAATTTTAAGGTCTAGAGAGATCTCATATGATAAGAATTTCATTAGATCCCTGAATACTAAAACTGAAATAAAGAAAGAAGAAATTTCTTTTTTTGCATGGACCGCTGCTGAGGCTTTTTTGACTCCTTTCATGTTATGGCTGTTAAGAAGGAATCTATGAACCAAGTATGGTAGAAAGCTAGAAGAGGTCAAGGCCAGGTTGATGGGACCCTGAGCATTCTGATCTCGAGGGTGACATCCTTGCCCATGACAGAGGGGTTTGAAACTAGATGATCTTTAAGGTTCCTTCCAACCCAAGTTATTCTGTCACTCCGTGTTTCTATGTTCTCATAGAGAATTTGTTGTAAAACACAATTTAGTAATACAAATAAATATATATATAAATAGATAATGTATTCACTGGCATTTCTTGTACTCTGTATTATGTAATTTCCATTTTCAATACAGTTTCTTAACAGAATTCCATCCATTGGTCTTATTACAAATGTCAACTTTTAAGTTCATGTTCTCTAGAAAGTATTTGCAGACTTCTCTTATATTCAGTATTAGATCTATAATGCTTAAAGCCTGACAACTTGAAATCAATGTGCATTGTGTTAGAGCCTTAATCATTGACATTTAAAACTTACTATATTCACAATTAAGGATATTCTTTGTGGTCAGAACTGTTTCTAATTTTTAAAATAAGCTGGTTATCTAATTCCTTCTTGAGCATATTTCTAATTGAATGTAATTATAGCATTCATAACCTTATTTATATGTGGTTCACATTTGGAGATTTTATATTTTTTTTTCTACATTAAGTATGTCTGCAGTTATTTGTTCATTAAGGAGGTGAAAAACTTTATATTTTAGTGTCCATATTTTTAACTTAGGGTATCAATTCTTTTGAAATATTTGACATTTTGGTGTAGATTTTAGAATTCACATAGCACAGCATTTCATTGCTAAATGTGAATTTTGGAATTAGACACCTATGTAGCTGAAGAGAAAAAATATTAATTAATTTTTACTTTTTTCCAGTATTTATGTTTATTTGGCATTGTCTTAATTTCTGTAAAGATGACAATTGGGCAATTGGCCAGATTTCATAGAATCATTAAATTTATAAAAGACCTCTAAGATTGAGTTCAACCATTAAGCAAGCACCGCCGCGTTCACCATATCCTCAGGTATCACATTCAGACACCTCTTGAGCACTTCCAGGGATGGCAATTGCACCGTTCCCATGGGCAGCCTATTCTAATGCCTGTCCACCCTTTCAGTGAAGAATTTTTTCCTCCTATCCAAGCTAAGCCTCTCCTGGTGCAACTGGAGGCCATTATACACTGTGTTGTCAGTTTTCACTTGGTAAAGTCAGTAAAGTCAGTTTTTCACCCAGTGAACAGTTCACCCATCCAAGCCACGTGCAGCCAGTTTCTCCAGGAGAATGGTTTACTAAAGTCCACAAGAGGTGGGTCACCTTGTCATAGAAGGATATAAGGTTAATCAAGAAAAGTCAAGCAGTTTTGCAAAGTGCTGAGTATTCCATGTAAAAGTGCTGCCTTTTTTCATCTTGAAGACAGACATGTATTGAGGGACCCAATCCAAGATAAATAAGTAGCACTTTCTAGATCTCTGCCAGGTCAATACAGTTAGAGAAAATTTCATTCCAACCTTCACAAATTCTCCCCTGCTATGCATTTGTGAGTTTTCTCAAAGAGGATTCCTGAAAAAGTCTTCCTTATGATATTCTCCTCCTTCCAATAACAGGCAAGAACCTACTGCAGTATTTTCTGGCTGAGATCCCCTTCTCAGAGCTAGAACTAAAAGCTGAGATTTTGTATACGTACATATGTATATGTATTCTTGTGTATATATATGTGTGTTGCTTCCCTTTCTTCATTTATTCATAGTATTCATAGAGTAGAGACATTTCCATTATTTCAATTCAAAATAGGAGTGCAATTTGTAGTAAAAAACAATCCTCATATAGGTATCCTCAATATAGATACCTCAGTACCAAATATTAGACTCTGTATCTGCCTTTAGTGATGAAGCACCTCTAAATATGTATAATTTAAAGCTTGAATGATGTGTATTATGAAAATGGTGTGCCTGAAACTACTATGTCTGATTCATAGGTATCTGCGCTTTCCAAGACTTTTTTATTTTGGATCTACACTGAAGATTTCTGTCTTGCAAGCAGATTTCTAGCTGGCTTCATCTTACTGATTTTAAAACTAATAGGAGAGGTGAGGGTAGTCTCATATATGGTTTATGAAATAGTGTAATAGCCAAGAAAAGGGGATCACTTACATCTCTGGTCAAAAGCTAAAAGTAAACACCTTGACCAGCTCAGTATTTTTCTCCTTCTTTTTTTCTCTTGCTAGTTTAATTTTCCTTTTGAAGTCACATGTCTACACATAAAAGTCATGACACTAAAAAGAAAGTAATTAAGATTTGGACAGTGGTACCTACAGTACTAAACTTCAGGTTTATCTCTTTAGAGCAAAATACATGTAAAACCTAATTTAGACAGCAGGGTAAATATAGCAGACCTTGTTTATTATTCTAGCCATGCCCAGGGCTGAGTGCCTTCTCATACCAGCTTTCCTCAGCCCATTCCTAATTTTGGTCCTTATAACATTCTGGACACTGAAGTATAAATTGCACATCAATAATGTGATGGTTGCACAACAATAGACAATCCTTGCATTGCCTACAAACACAATAGCAGTGATTTTTTAAAAAACAGAAAACACAAATTCATAAGAAAAATATTTCTAATAGTCCTGATTTCAGTTGGGAGAGAACTAATGTTCTTCTTAGCAGTTGTTACAGCATTGTATTTTGGATTAATTATGAGAATAATGTTGATAAACACACTGATGTTTTAACTGTTGCTAAGTAGATCTTACTCTAAATCAAGGCCTTCTCAGTTCTCAATGTCTGCAAGTGGGTATGTGCAAAAGAAGCTGAGCCAGGACAACTGATCTAAACCAGCCAAAGGGATATTCCAGCCCATAGAATGTTATGCTCCATACATAAACTGCTGGAAGCGACCAATTTCTTACTGCTCAGGAATGGGCTGGGCATCAGTCCATGGATGATGAGCAATTGCTTGATGGTTAGGTGATTTGCATTAATAGGCAATAGGTATCAACTGAGTATTATACAGTCAGCTTGCCAAAACTTGTTCTGCAGTGCTGACATGCCTGTAAGACGTGCTAGTCCATCTAATGGCATAAATGAAAGATGACGCTTTGCTAAAAACTGTTTAAAAATCTAAAAGAAAAACCTACCAAAAGGGCTGGTTTTGCTAGACCAATTGAAAAAGAATCAATGGCAATTTGAATGTACTCAAATGTCATTATTATTATTATTATCAGTTTGGTTGAATGTCTCTAAGCTCAGTCTAAAGTACCTTCATTTCTTGTACAAGACCACTGGATTTTAAAATACATAGCTTTTAGTAGTAACAAGTATTACAAGAATTAAAGCCTCTGACATTTCCATACGATTCATCCTTATAACAGGTTATGGTTGACTAGTCAAGAGTAGCCATTAGAAAGAAACTATTTTTATAGAAAAGGTCTACTATAAAAAAGAAAATGCATTAAATCAGTATAAGAAAGATATGGTAAAATTACACACAGAAATTCAAGCATCTCTTAACTTGTCAGTTTCCATGGCAGCAAACAATTTGTGTATTACCTAGTATTTTAGGCACTGGATTTTCTTTTTAATGATTTAGCAGTATTCAGAGAAAATTAAAATCTGTTATATTTTTCAAAAATTAACTCTGATGTATTTTATTTTCTTACATTATAAGATTTTTTTAAAGATTCCTAGTAATTTAAACTTTCTTTTCTGATTTTGTGCTCTGAATTTTTGTCGGTTTCATTATTATGACAAAATGGCATTAACACATTCAAAGTCTGCAAATTCAAAATTAAATAAGTTATAGAAATATTTATTAATATAGGAGACACTGTGTCCAGCAACCAATAGTATGTCATCATCAGAGACAGACATGAGAGCTGTTTTGTCATACCATTTCTAAAGCATAATCAATGATCAGCTGTAGAGAAGACAGAAAAGACAGTTTTTCTTCTTTAGTTTAAACTGATTTAAAAGTGTTTTGAGTTAAAGGACTATTTGAAAGCTGGTTCATGTGAAGATTTTATCTGATATACATTATCTATTACTATAATCTTTAATTTGGAGATTCACTACATACAGGTTGAACATAAATGAAAATATATATGAAAACCAAAACCATTATATATAGTGTGTAAATTCAATATTTCAAAAAAGGAAAAACTTCCCTACTAATTTTTTTTTATCACACTATGCTACAAAAAAGTAAAATCTCAGTGGAATCCTAAATTTATGTAAGGGTAATAGCAACAATATGCATATTGTTGTTTCTAATAAATTAACAGAACAGAAGGAAATCAGAATGTAGTATTTCTCTGTTGTATTTTCATAGCCTAGTTCTTCTAACGAATTAAAAGACCAAAGTAAAAACTATAGATGATATTTCCCATAAACAGGGAAGGTTCAGATTAGGTAGCAGAAAAGAAAGGACATCACTGAAGGAGTAGTTAGGCATTGGAATAGGCTGCCCAGGGAGGTGGTGTAATCACTGCCTGTGGAAACGTTAAAGAAACGTTTGGATGTGACACTAGGAGATAAGGTTTAGGGGTGATTATGGTGATGCTGGGTTGAAAGCTCTGCTGGATGATCTTGAAGGTCTTTTCCAACCTTGATAATTCTGTGATTGTGTAATATCAGAAAAGTTATGAGAAAATAAGTAATGGGGAAAAGAAATACAAAGAGCTGTAATAAAGTAGATCATGCTCCCAGGGTTTTTTTCATGTTAGTAGAGGAAAATTTCCTAAGAGGTAAACTAATTATGAAAATAAAATAGAAACTTCTATTAGGGCATATCTGTCCTTGTTTCAAAAGTGCCACTAGAGCTTGGAATTTTGCATATTTAATGTTTTACAGTGAAATTTAAAAAAAAAAAAAAAGAAAAATATATTTGGTGGACATCATATCCTGATTCACTCAATTGTTGAATTCAATAGATATATGAAATTAATTTGTAGTAACTATTCAAAATTAAACAAGCAAACAGGTTAGCAACCTTCTTTCAGCTGCTGGCTTTCAGCTGATTTATATTTGAAAATGAAATCTTCATATATTAAGGTATAAACATTAAATATTACTTTTATAGGAAGAAGATTTCTTACATATTTAGTCTTCACATTTTTCTTGTTCCATTCTGCTTTGATGGTCTTATAACATGGAATCTTGTTCTTCCACGAAACTATTTTCTTTGACAGGCAAGAAACATTATTCTTGGGGTCCTTTGTGAAACGCATGTGCTCTGTAATACTGTATTTGATACTTATATTTTCTTATCTTGTTTTTTATTAATACAGAGGCTCTTCAATTTATGAAAGCACCTGTCTAATAAATGCAAAGTTGCAAAAATGACTGACACTTCAATCCTACTCAATTCAGCTGAGCTAAGTGCATCAATATTCAACTATACAGCTGATTTTGCAGAATTTCTGTCTTAAGTCAGACAATGATCACATTGTGGTGAAATGTCTGACTGATATGGGCATAACAAGAGACAACTTTAAGGTTCCCTGTGTGTCCGTACTGGAAAATTTCTGGTGAATGTAATTAGTATATTATGTGACCTAATTTATGAAGAAAATACTTTTCTTCAGTTCCTCTTATGTTTCACCAGGAGGATAAGTTCTCTGGATTTCTTAGAAGAAATCTATATACTCCCTATTATTTGCATAATACAGTCAAATATCCATAGAATGTTCTTGTCCTCAAATAGAACAATTGTAATTAAGTCCCGTAGGGAATATTGACTTATTCCATCTAAAATTTAATGATCACACAGGACAATAGTATGCTGAAGGCTTATTGAGAGTTAACACTTATGAGGTTTATTTCTAGAGAATATTGGTACTGAAGTGTCACAGTTTTAATACATAATGGAACCAAGGTTATGTCACACAGGATCTGACATTAAACCTCATTGTTCTCACAGAGGTGCTGAGAAATTCAACAGATTATGACAATAGTATTGAGTTAGATAACTAATTTGAAGCTAATTGATTCTCTACTTAATGAACATATTACACAGATCAATTATTTTTTTTAATTAGAAAAAAAATCATAGTCTCCTTAGCAGTAGTCTTTTCAGCAAAGGCAATAGAGTAGACATTACCCTAAATCTCTATATGAGTATTTTACTATCTAGCCAGTGATTATTCCCTTTCTTTGTCTCTACCACAAAGAGCATTTGTATTGGCAGACCAAAGAAATGTAGCTATCTAAGAAAAACTTCAGGAAATTGGATGTTTTAGCCAATTTATGTTGCCTAGTTTCCCTCCCTATTATAGAGCCTATGTGAAGGTTTTTTTAGTCTGTATAATAAATCATTCTTTAAAGAGATATTTGTATTGATGAAAAATCAAACATTGGGAAGTGATTTGCATAGTGCTTGACAAATGATAAGCATAAGAAATATGAAGGATCTGAAATCTTGAAGCATTGTGTCTGAGAGTTCCTGGCACCCATGCTGTGGCTGTTTCTTTGAGCAGATAAGAAAAAGAAATACCAACTTTTTGCACTTAAATCAATCTGAGGTTTACATTAGGCACTGATGCAGAATCTGCATTCAGTTCTCAGTTTCTCTTGATGTTTGAAATTTTGGATCTATTGTACAATTAATATTCCACTGATCATCAGGACATATCTGTTAGAGTTGTAGGAAGCTCATGCTTGCTTTCAAAATTGATTGAAAAGGTTTTGTTTACTTGCCAGTGCTGATAGTGCAGAAGTATGTGAATCCTCTATTTTTTCATTAAGAGGGAAAATAGTGACTTCTTGATCCTGCAATCCTTGTGCCAACAAAATTGAAGACTCTTGTCTCAAGAAAAGTAGATGGAATAGAATCCATAGTAGAACTGAATGCAAATGTGAAAATTCCCTTCTGAAGATAATAATGATCACCCAAGTCAAGATAATGTAGGTGGGTTTTGCCCAGTAATTATACAGATAACTAATAGGAAACTGGGTTCTATTAAGTAGTCCCTAAATTTGGAAATAGATATACAGAAGGGTTATGGTTATTTTAAGAAAAAGAAAAAGCAGTGAAAGCAAGAGTAGACACTTTCATGTTTTGCATTCACCATCTAAGTCTCAAAAATCAGACTACAAATCTGCTAAAGTACGAAGGATTTTGGACCTCATATTTTTCCATGACTGATTTAATTACTGGTAATCAAAAAAAAAAAAAAAAAAAAAAAAAAAAAAAAAAAAAAAAAAAATCAAAACTAAAAGCTCTCTATTTTCTTTTTGTGAGTAGTGGCAACATCTCTCTCATCTGCCAGTCAGAAAAGAGCAGATAAGAAAAAACCTTAGTATTCCCAATAAATATATATATAATAATAATAATCTAGTAGGTGATAATTTTGCATTATAAAGAAAAGATCTCTTGGTTCAGAGCAGAATTTCACTGTAAGTGAAGTGCAACTTCGCAGGTGGAGAAAACCACTCAAAATCTATTGAAGCAATTCAGGAATTTTGCTCTTCCACATGCAAAATATAATTGTAATTTTAAATGACTACTGATAATGTGGAGTGAGATTTCGTGTATAGTTTACATCACTTGCTCCCACTTAAATCTGAACATTGTTTTCTGTATTATTGATAATATATTTGGTAATCAGTAGCCATATATTTAAATTAGTGATGTGTGCAATCCTTCTCCATTTGATTTCTGCAAAAGACTTTTGATTTCCCAATGACCTGACCTCACATCTGAGAAGAAATTCTTAGACCTAGAAGAACTTCAGTCCTTTACCTATCCAAATCTGGAATGTCCCTCCAAATTTCTGTTCTTCCAAAGATGGAAGCTTGCTCTCCTGGCACTGTAGACTCATCAATCGTTTTGGGTTTTTTGTGGGTTTTTTTTTTTGTTTTTTTTTTTTGGTTTTTCCTTTTTTTTTTTTTTTTTTTGGTTGTTGTTGGTGTTCTTTTTTGGTCAGTTTTTTTAATTCTGTTTTGTTTTGGTTTTGTTTTTATGGATTTTTTTTTTTTCTAGTAGGAATATGGGCATCTTTGTTTGAGGGAAGATCTATGATAACTACCTAATTCATCCTTCTTTTTTTTTACAACTCAAAACTATAGAATGTAAGTATCTTTTATCTCTTGACAAAGATGGTTCATTCCCCAAGTAACTGTAATTCATTAACTTTATTGCAGCATTGAATAATTAAGAAGGATTTCACTGGTTAGAGCTTTTAAATGTTAGCTATTGCAACACTAAATCTACATCTGCTTTCATCACTGAAGTCACTATATTTTTAAAGTAATCAATCAAGATGATGCTTATATGAAATAAAGATAAGTCATCATCATATTACAGACTTGGCAGCCCAAAAAAATGTACTGATCTGATACAAACTGCTGTAATGATCTTACTTTTTGTTTGGTTGACATATCATAATTTACAGTAACGAAATTTGATCATCTATTTAACTAATACCATTAACTTCCTCTTGCTTTTAAAGAAAAGAGAGAGAAATTTTGGGTGATAACAAAAGGGAAAAAAGCTTTGTTTGCAATTTATATAAGGTGGAATTTTATTTTGTTTTTTCTTTTCCTTTATATTTTACCCAAATACTTCAGTACATTTGGGCAAAGGATTTGTCACTAGTAGAGTGCACCATCATTTTTGTAATGTTTTGTACTAGTTTCATCATTTTTGTATCATAATTAGTTTCATCAATTTATTAAACAATATTACTGATATGCTCTTTGTTATGTTCTTAGGAACAATGTACTGTAGCAGGATTATTTTAAAAATGTAATGAACACATCAAACCCCACTCCATTTTTAAGGAGGTGAGAATGAAGAAATAGATCTTGTCTGTAGAATGATAGAACAACAAGCAAGAATGTTTCTCAGTTTCTCATGGAGATACTCCACATTCTGCAGGAAACCACAAGGAAGTCCATTGTTGGGGGGGGGGGGTTGGAATTTTGTTTGTTTGTTTGGGGGGGCTGTTTGTTTGTTCGGTGGTTTTTTGTGTGTTTTATTTTTATTTCAGTTTTTATGTGATTTTTTTTCTCTTCAGAGAATGAATAGTCTTAATAAGTGAAAGTTTCTTTGTATCATAGCCAGGAAATTAATTAAGATGGTCATCAGTCAAAACTTCAGAACATTTCTCTGTAAATACCTCGAAGCTAGTAGGAAGTGTGAACATAACCTTCAAAGCTTGAAAGTGGTTGTCTCATTCTCTTTTGTCTAGCCTGACTTCATGATTGGACTATACTCTGTAATTCAACTATAAAATAACAAAATATCGTGGGATATGTCATATGACTCTAACAGGAAAGTCATTTAACTCTTGTTGGCTAAGATTTCTGTTGAAGTTTCTTTGGAAATGTAAAGCAAATTTGGAATTTGCATGAAAATGTAGAGGGTATGTCTGAAAAAGACAACCCCCCAAACCCCTAATAACAATAATAATAGTTATAATTATAATAATAACCCAAGACCAAATCTCTAAACATTTTGGGATACTAAATACTAATGAGAATTCTAGAATTCTACTTGAATTTGAAATATTAAAAATCATATTAATTTAAAAATCTAATTTCAAATATAATCCAGGTTACATTCATTATAGGAAGAAAAATGCAATCAGACTGTATGGGCTTGCAGATTTTCTAAATTATGTTCACAAATACATTGAGTGTGATCATCAATTGTGCCTGCAAAATTATGAGTGTCCATTTCCTCCAGTTCCTATTCCTGCCCACACTGTCCATGAAATTGAATGGGGAATAAGTAATGATATTTTAAAGATATATTTTGAGAGAAATAAACATATTAAAAATGCTCTTCTATAAAATTATGGTCTGCATTTTAATGTTTTTCATTTTTTAAGAATCTTAGCTGCAAATGTAACATTTCAACACCATTTTATTTCTTGCAGAATCAAATGAACCGTTTTTAATATAGCTTGATTTTTAAACTAATTATGTACTTCATCATTATCTTGATTGCATTGTCTTCAACAATGATCAAAAAAATTGCACTCTTTTTTGCTGTTTTCACTGAAAAAAGGGAATGTCAAGAAACATCTGCTGTGTCTAATAATTCCAGTTAAATGGTTAGCTCTAAAATAATTACATTTTTGTGGGGGGAGGTACTAGGAGTTTGTAAAATGTCTGAGCTTACTTCCAAAATTTGTGGGGATTTTAAAATACAGTATATGAAATTTAAGTCTTAACTAGTGAATTTTCCATTTAATTTTTTTACTGACGATGAAATGGTGCTTTGAACACAAAAGCATTTTCTTTCTGTTTCCAAATACCTTTTTCTTATTTCCTTCATAAACACAATTAGATTAATGGAATTTAAAAGTTATTTGCTGTTGTATTTCTCTTCCACACAATTCAGTTCACAAATCCGTGTTGTTTTTTTCTTTTCTCCAGTTTCTCAAATTTTGTCCATCAATTTCTCCCAGCTTCTTTTCTGCTTATAACTTAACAATGATTTGTAAAATTGTTTCGCTTTTCTTTGTGATTGTTTAGCTTTTCTTGTGAATAATACTTCTTTCAGCACAGTCAGTGGAACTAACGTGAAGCTGATACAGCAGAACTAGTAAAAACATTTTGCAAAACAAAATTAACAGCACTGGTAGCACTTTGTTGTATAATTACTGATGGAAGGCCTGTCTTTGAGGCTCAAGATCACTTCATGGCCCCCAAAAATGTAGACTCTGCAGCAGCTGCAAAAGCAGCATTTTTAACTTTTGGAAGGAGCAAGGAAGTCTTTTGTAGTTTCCAGGGGTTTTTAGTTTCCAGTTCTTGCATTTTTTTTCTTCCCAGTCAAAACTCTTGATTAACAGACTCTGGAGGAACAGGTTTTGTACTCCAAGCTGGGGTCATAGATTCAGAAAGAATGATGTAGAACCGTTTGACTCCTACATAAATCTACAAAGGGAGATTTTGTGATTTGATATGTAGCTTCTAAAGCAGTAGAACCACTCACCTTTTGAATATTTTGAAGTAATAGTGAAAGCATTTCTAATTTTCATGCATTACTCTCACTACACACTGAAATCAGAGGAAGAAAAGTAAGTTGTAACAGAGCATACATGTTTATATGTGTGTCTAGGAATCAGAGGCTGCTCATTGCTTGGAAGACTGACGTATCGAGCCAATTTCAAACTTTAAAACAGAATGCTGCTTAGTTCATTCACTGGTTGTGCTAGTGGCTAGTTCTCATACATTACTGATCCCTGACACTGCACACACAAAACAGTCAGTTCTCAACAGTCAGCTCCTGAACAATCACCCTAACTTTGGGTATTCAAGAGGTGACATTTTACTGACGGCGCTCATGGCTGTCGTTCTTGCCCACCACAGTCCTAGAGGTTGAGCTGATGAGTTCAAGAGCTCTTTAGCAAAAGAAGATGGAAATTTCTTTGTGTATAGATGGGCCCCTTAGATTATCAGAGATTCTGTCTTTCTGTGTACCCTCCAGTTCACTTTACATTAATTAGAAGGATGAACAGAAAAATTATGACAGGGAATTTCTTGCTTGTATTTCCACTACAAGTTCAGTTCCGATTCTTACCCCATTTTGACGATGACAGTACATGAGACAGTAAAGTTAACCTCACAGATTGACACTACTGGAGAAGGAAGGATCAGCTTCTCTTCCACTGCTCCAGCTTTCCCTGTTATTCACCCTCATTTCCATCCATCTGATTCCAGTTCATCTTTTTTTTCTGACTGCAGTATTCTTGGGGACTACAGTTGGGTTTATTTCCTGATTTCTGTAGAACTGGGAGAAAACAGGGTGGTTTCGTAAATTTCATATAAAACTATAGATTTTTTTTATGAGCCACTTTTATGCTACTAGGATTGCAGAGTTAATTTCTTTCCAGTTCTGATCTTTCTTACAATATCCATGTAGTCCAGCTGACGGGAATGTATGATCAGAAACTGTTAGTATATGGGCAGATCTTGCCAAGTTGATGGGTATGTAGAAGGCCAACAACCAGTTCTTAATTTCTAAAGATTACCAGTAAGAGAAAGGAGCATACATAAATGGTGAACTACAGCTGAATGCAAAGCTGAGGTGTCATGACCATGGACTAAACAGATGGATGCTCTTTATATTGAGATTGAGAAGAAATTCTGCAAAAAATATATATACATGTAAAATTAACTTTCTCATATGTGTTGGTTTTACATGGCCTGGTTTTGGTAGCCAGGGGGATGCAGGGTTAGCTTCTGTGAGAAACTGCCAGAAGCTTCACCCATGTCCGACAGAGCCAATCCCTGGGGACTCCAAAGATGGATGTGCTGCTGGTCAAGGCTGGTCAAATTATAAATGGTGGAAACATTAAGCAATAACATATTTAAGAAGAAAAAAAAAAAAACCAACTTGTTGCACAGTTGTAATTGAAACCAGAAAAGAGTGGAATGAGAACATGTGAGAAAAGCAACCCTGCAGACACCCAGGTCAGTGGAGAAGGAGGGGAGGAGGTGATCCAGACATTGGAACCAAGATTCTTCTGCAGGCCATGGTGAAGACCATGGTGAGGCAGCTGAGCCCCTGCACCCCATGGAGGCCACGGGAATGCTGAGATCCACCTGCAGGCCATGGAGGAGCCCCATGCTGGAGTGGGTGAGTGCCTGAAAGGAGCTGTGAATGCAAGGGAAACCTATGCTGGAGCAGTGTCCTGTCAGGACTTGTGACCCGGTGAGGGACACACACTGGAACAGCCTCTCCAAGACTGTATCCTATGGAAGAGTGACCCACTCTGGAGCAGTTTGAAGGGTGCAGTTCCCCACGGGATGGACTCACGTTGGAGAAGTTCTCGGAGAACTGTATCATGTGGGAAGAACGCCAAGGTGCAGCAGGGGAAATGATTCCTCTCTATGAGCAGTGGGAGAAGCCACAGGTGGTGAACTGACCACAACCCCCATTCCCTGCCTCCTTGAGTCACTGGTGTAGGAGGTACAGCTGGAAAGAAGATGGGAGAAAGGGGAAGGTGCTTTTAAGGTTTTATTTTACTTCTCATTATCCTGCTCTGCTTTTGGTAGTGTAATAAAATCAATGCATATCTCTAAGTCGAGCCTGTTTTTCCTGTGATGGTATTTGATGAGAAATCACTATCCTGGTCCTTTTCCCAACTAATACCCCTCCATTAAATTTTCTCTCCTCTGTCCAGTTTGAGGAAGGGAGTGAGTGAGAAGTTTTGCTGGGTGCCTGGCATCCAGCCAGCATCAACCAATGATATAATTACAAAGATCCTACATACTAGGTTCCAGAATAAATCAATCCTTTTCTGTAAGTTTTTAAAAGCCATTTACACATTACTGCAGGAGCTCAGTCAGTAGAAATGAGTACTGAATGCTAAAAGCATACAAACAATATTAACAACAGTGCAGCCACTGGATTTTGGAAAGTGGTTATTACCCTTTACTTGGTACTCATTACATTGCATCTAGAATACAGCATCCAAGGTTTTGGCCTTGCAATGCATGAAGAATATCGACAGGCTGCAGTAAATTCATCAAAGGGCCACCAGAATAGTCAGGAGTTGAAGACTGTAAGAAGTTCAAATTTTCCAACCTGGAGAGACCAGCTGAGCAAACCCCCTAGAGCCTAAACAGAGAAGTGAGCCAGGGTCTTTCCAGATGTGCACAGCAGGCAAAAGAGACACTGATGTGCTGGTTTCAGCTAGGGTAGAGTCAATTTTCTTCACAGTATCTGTGCTTTGGATTTATGCTGAACACAGGGTTGATAACACAGTGATGTTTTTTCTTATTTCTGAGCAGTTCTTACACAGATCCAAGGTCTTTTTTGATTTTTGTGCTGCCACATTGGCAAAGCATTGGGGGTGCATGGGAGGTTGAGATGAGACACAGCCAAAGAGGCGACTCAAACTGACCAAAAGGATATTCCAGATCATGTGACCTCATGCTCAGTATGTAAAGTAGAGGGAAGAAGGGGAAAGGGAGTGGGGGGACATTTGGAATGATGGAATTTGTCTTCCCAAGTAACTGTTACGTGTGAAGGATCCCTGCTCTCCTGGGGATGGCTGAACACCTGCCTGCCCCTGGGAAGTGGTGAATGAATTCCTTGTTTTACTTTGTTTGCATGCACTGCTTTTTCTCTCCCTATTAAACTGTCTTTATCTACAGCCATGAGTTTTCCTGCTTTTACCCTTCTGATTGTCTCCCTGTTCCCACTGGTGGGGGAGTGAGTGAGCAGCTGCATGGTACTTGCTTGCTGGGGTTAAACCACAACAAATGGTTATAAATTGTCTGGTTACAGCTGAAGGAGATACAAACGAAAATTTATTCATTCCTAGCATAATTAAGCATTGCAGCAGGTCATCCATGTAGACTTCACAGTCTCCATGCTTGATGGTTTTCAAAACCCAGCTGGACTAATCCCATCATTTCAGTGTTGTCTTTGTGGTGAACAGGGTGCTGGGTTAGATGACAAGTGAATGATCCTGTGATACTAAGGTTTTGGGGTTTTTTTTTAATTTTTTTTTTTTTTTTTTTTTTTTTACTCTGACATGTCTTTGAACACCTGTGTGTGACTGTTTTCAGAAAACCAGGTAATGAATGAACAAGAATTTCCTGGATGAGAAATTTGTCCAACATCACAGGTAAAAGCAACTATTTTCCTTTAAAACTTTCATGGGCTTTTTAATGAGTATTATATCAAGACTTCGAACACACTATTTCCAGCTGCAGAATGACCCCTTGAACCATGATAGGATTCATGTTCACAGCTTACTAGAGGGAAAAAATTCGATTGCTGAACTACTAACATATGTACCCGAAGCTGTTTGACTCTTCATCTTTCATTTTCCTATGAGAAAGATTCAGATTTGGCCTGACATGCTACTTAGCCTGTGAGATCTGAAGTCATCTAAGCAAGAGACAACATGGATATAATTTGTTTCTTGCTGGATGTGCAGCTCCTATTAGCAGAACATCAGTTCTTGTGCATTCAGCAAGTGAAAAATAGACACTTTTTATTTCATGTTCAATCAATAATATTATGGATTGACTTCTCTCGTGAAATATTTATGGAGAAAATCCATCTGCCTACCTATTAACAAGAACCATTTTCATTATTTGTATTTGCAGTTTCTGATTAATGTCACACAAATCAAATTACTATGTGAAAATGGCTTTGATTAAAGCAAAATTAAAAATCTAAACAGTTTGCAGCAGTGGATTTTTATTTCATTTCCTAATGTGACTCTTACCTAGATGCTACAGCAGACTACTCATTTGATAAGATTTTTCTTTCATCTCTCTGACTACCAATTATGCTGCCTTCTTTCAATTCACTTTATGCTCAATAAAAGTTGTTACTACTGGAAGTTGTATAGAATCACCACTAAGACAACGAAAGGAGAAAATATGTTTATTTAACGTATCTTCCAGCATCCTGGAAAATTAAAGAGAATTTTAATATGAAATACTATAACACAACACTTGGCAAGACATACACTTCTACTGACAGGTGGATTAAGCATTGATGAATTTGGGAAAAGTTGAGAACTGTATAAAAAGCTTCCCCATCAAGTTATCTCAGTTTAGCTCCATGATTTTCTGTCTGAACATTATGGCATCATTAGATATACGGCTAGGAAATTAGGCTGTTGTTTGGGGTATTTTTTATTTTGCTTTGGTTTTTTTTTTTCTATTCCATAGTATGTATGGGACAGAATGTAAATGTTACTATATGTATTTGGTGGTTTGTGTTCTTAGAACATGATGTGGCGGTGCACCAGGCAGCCCCTGTGGAGGCTGCCACTTCTACACCTAGCACCGCCGGAGTGGCCACTAACACCACTGCCCCGGCTCCTAATGATGATTCCGGGGGATTCAGCATGTGGGTAAACACAGAAGTTGAGTGGGCTGATCCCCCGGGGAGTGTAGAGTCATTGGGAGGAGTCTGAGGGCTGGCCACTCCCCCGGGGATGTCAATCCCCGGGCTCTCCTCCCCCTGTTCTCGAAGTTTCTTTAATTAATTGTCAATCTTTATGTCTGTTAAGTTGTCCATCCCTAAACCCTTCCCCTTTCTCCTCCTTATCCCTAGAACCTTCTACCCTATCCATTCCCTCATTGGTTGTATACCTCGAACCCGCCCCTGAGTCCGCCCTGGGTCAATATTTATTGGTTTATTCACGTTACGTAATTTATCCCCATTGGCCCAGGGAACTATCTCCTCCCATCTCCTCCCAACTCCTCCCCTCCTTAAAACCCTGTGTAACCCCTTGTTCTGTGCCTTTTGTGTCTGGTCCCCTTGATTGCGTCTTGACCCCACGTCTCTCCCTGTGAGGCTGGGGAATAAAGAACTTTCGAATTTGCCAGCACAAGAGGTCTCCTCTCACTCTTTGTTCCCGTCTCTGCTACTTTCAACCGGCTACAGTTGCGCCTACCCTGTGTGTCGGGGCTTCTCCACCGTGGCAAGTGCAGGGGTTGCTAGGCGACAGCCTACTTCAGGGGCAGAGTCGCCAGAGACAGCAGCCTAGGCACCTTTTTGGGGTGACCGAGCACTGGACGTCGTTCTGCCTGGCCACGCCGGGCCAACAGAGTGGTCAGCGGACAGCGACACATAGGACTAAATTCATAACCTGAGCTTGTTTACAACGAACAAAACAATCATTATGGTCTTCTGAAACTAACTGATGAAGATTATGGAGATTAGATCAGTAGTTCTTGCCTCTCTTTCTTCAGTAAGACTCCCTCCTATATTTTTTACATTTATTTGGAAATACTCAAGGAAGACTCAGTATTAAATACTCAAGGAGTCTTCACACCAGGTTTTGTGGTCTGTCTGTAAGGCCTGCCATCTTATCATTGAGGGTGATAAGGACTAGGCTTATTGACAATTTTATTTGCAAATGAAGAAATAGGTCATCTTCCTAGGATCAGCCCAAGTTTCATTACTTTTCTGCTGAATGACACTGACCCTGGGGATTGACCATATGAAAAAGAAAACAGAACTCTAACAGAAAAAAAAAACCCACCAACTTTGTGGCATTTTAGTCTTTCCTCTTTACTGTATATGCAAAAAGTATTACTCACAAAAAGAGAAACTGCTTTTACAAGGATTAACCATAAAAAATATTCATATATGCTACTACCTAAATTTAAAAGAATTTTTACAATGTGTAGAATGGTAAATGATAATAAGTAAATAGTACAATAGCAAATGCAAAAAAAAATGATGTTTCCTAAAAAATCTAAGTAAAAAATCTCAATAGAATTTAAAAAATATTAACTGCAATCCTTTGAATTAAGCATTTCCGAATTAAAGTCCATGGCAACAAACATAACATGATGCATTATAAAACTAAAAAATCTCTGGAATATAAAATTAATTTCTTGGCTAGCAAGATTAATATTACAGCTCTGAAATCGCAAGATTTCATTTCCTTTCATTAAGTGAAGAATTTCAGTTCATGAAAGGAAATGAAATCCCAAAATCAGAGAACAAGTGTAACTAACACTTGGGACAGGAGATATGATGAAATAATATGCAAGTAAAAAAAAAAAAAAGACAAATTTCAATTCAGTGAATAAAACGCAATGGATTGGGATGAAAAGAGGTGCAGTGAAAAAGGACCAAAAGTTGCCAAAATGATAAAGCTTGAATTCTCCAAACCAGAAACCTAAGTGAAAAGAAGAGACAGAGAAGAAATGGAGGAAATGACATCCAAAAAAAATTAAAAAAGAGAAAATTCTGCACTGAAGTGAAAACAAGAAAATGGCATGGGATGAGCTGAAGTGCATGGAAATGGACTAAAGCTTGCCAAAATGATCCTCATGGAAATCACAAGATTTCATTTCCTTTCATGAAATTAAGAATTTCAGTTCATGAAAGGAAATGAAATCCCAAAATCAGAGCACAATTGTATGTGTTGTGTTCCAGACACGTTTAAGAGGAAAATGCTTTGACTAAATGCCTCCCCCACAGAAATGGGCCTCCATCACCTCCTCCCCCCACCACAACAGAACTTTTTGGAAGACAATGAAAGAAAAACAAACCTATTTATTTAACAAAACAAAACAAAATGCGCACAGGATATAGGAAAGAGCAAAGGACTTATGGAACCTGAGTGAACAGCTGATAGATTTTAGTGTCCTGTTTGCTTGGGTTTAGCTCCACCTCCCACCGGGGGTCCTGCTGGACCGGGCGAGGTCCCTCAGGCGGCTTCTTGGAGGATTCTTGCCTGCTTTTCTCTCTGCGATCATCTGATGTCTCGGAATAGAAAGCAAGTCAGGAAAAACAGTCCACAAGAAACAGCGAAGAAGGAACAGTGGTCTGCTGCTGCTGCCTCTGCTGGAAGCCGGGAAGAGCGGAAACCCGAGCCGTCTTCCCCCTCCGCGCTTCCAAAGCCCGACACCTGGGGGGAGGGTTTTCAAAACAACCCACGCCAGCAGAGCTCCTCCCAGCGCCTTAAAGCTAGAGAACACATTGTCTGAGCATAAAGCAGACGACAGGGGATACAGGATTATCATAATATTACCCCAAGACAGTGTAACAAACACTTCGGACAGGAGATATGATGAAATGATAGAAGAGTGAAAAAAAATTGAAAATTTTAAAATAGGCGAATAAAATGCAATGGATTGGAATAGCGGTGCAATGAAAAGGGATCAAAACTTGCCAAAATGATAAAGCTTGAATTCTCCAAACCAGAAACCTAAGTGAAAAGGAGAGTCAGAGAAGAAACGGAGGAAAGGAAAAGATAAGAAAAGAAGGAGAAAATTCTGCACTGAAGTGAAAAAAAGAAAGTGGCATGGGATGAGCTGAAGTGCAAGGAAATGGACTAAAGCTTGCCCAAACAATCCTCACTGAAATCACAAGATTTCATTTCCTTTCATGAAATGAAGAATTTAGAAAAGAACATTTGAATTGTTCTTTTTGTGAAACAGGAAGACAAGCAAAAAGACAGCAAAAAACTAAGTTATCACTATGACTTCTATGGCAAATAATTACAGGGTCATCAATAGCAGTCTTGAGAGCTTGCTGCAGCAAGCATGTCATACTTAAAAAACTGAAATGTGAGCTGTGTAATCTCACTAAGCAGCTGATGAGGTTTTCTGTTAACAGACTAAGCTTTCTGGGAAATCTTATGCTGTCAAGGAGTAGGAGCCAGCAATGGAAAAGGGCCAAATTCAATAAAGAATATAAGTATGATAGTACTGTAAAAACCTTAAAAAGGAAAAGAAATTATTCTGTTTCTACATATACATTCTAAAATAACATCCTGCCAGGTTTTTACTGCTATTTGATTACGGTTTTATTATTCAGTGCCAATAAACAGAAGCACAGACCGTTCTCCTTTATGCAAAATTCCTTTTTACTTAGATTTTCATAAGTGAAGAAGTGTCATTAGGATTGCCCAATCATTCTAAATCTGCTTGCCACATAAATTCTTCTAGCAAACTAGGAACAAAAAGCTAACTGTGAGCACTATATTGTGCTGCAGGAATTATCTGGATTGTCAAGTATCTGTACTTTGAAATTACCTTATTGTGGGTGAAGGAACTAGATATACCATTGAAATATCTTATTAGGAATTTTATTTTTCTATATTGTATTGGAAGCAGAACAGAAAAGAAATACTCTTGTAATTGTCTGTATTTATTTAGGAAGATTTAGATTCAACCCTCAAAGTATGTGAACAAGGAAGAAAAAAAAGAAGTGGAAGCACTATTTGCTTACAGAACAAGTGCCACTAAAGTAAAATTAGTTAATTGGTTAGAATGTTTATGTAGTAAGTATCGTCTTATCTTCCTATGAGAAGGGAAAACTCAGGTTTGGTGCTTAGAATCTTCACGAATCCTAAGGATGCAGTAAGTTCTAGATCTGTAACAACTAAAAGAAACCAAAGTCCAAACCATAACTCCTTTTAAAAGATAAATAACTTTTAATATAAATGCTGATGAATACTGTCGCTGACCGCTTGACCGCCCGGTTGGCCAAGCAGGCGAATTGATTTCAGTGCCTTGGCCACTAGACAGCCTGCAGCTTGAGAGTCTGATACAAGTCCCGGTGTATCCGTCTGCTTCTCGGCTCTCTGGGGAGCTGGCAGCAGTCGGTTGTTACTGTAGCGAGCGGCGGAGGCAAAGGAGAGAGAGAGGGACTCCTCTGTAGCAGCAATACCCAAGTCTTTACTGCCCGCCCAGAGGTCCGAGAAACAGAAGCAGAGGATGGGTAGCAACAGAAGAGCGTAACATGAGGGTTACAGTGTATTTTATACGGGGAGAAAAAGAGGGAGGAGAAAAAGGATAAACCAATAGGGAGATGACATATAATGACAGGGAATCAATAACAGGGGGTTTAAGGAGGGACTAATACAAACAAACCAATGGGGTTAACAGTGAAAAAGCTTTCTGGATGTGAGGGATGGCACATCTAGTCCTGGGGGAGGACACTTACTAGGATTGGCATCCCTGGGGTGTGGCTGGCTCCTCAGCACCACCCTCAGCATCACTATCTTGGGCAGGAAAGTCTGCCCACTGGGTTTTCTCATTGATCCAAAAGCTAAAGGTAGGCTGAGCCACGGCTACCATAAAAATTATTTTCATTGGTGATTTTACATACAGATTAAAAATGGTATCTAATTTTAGCATTCACAGTTCCAATTGATTCTCCTACAACTTTTAACTATAAAAAAAAAAACCAACAATAAAAATACTGTAAGAAAATATGGTCATTTCTGGTTAATGTTTATGCCATTTTGCTCTTTAGGAAAGTAAATAATGATTATCATACTTTGACTGACATAAAAAGAATGGACATTACCCTAGGAAGGAAGTTTCAAAATGTTTTGGTGAGACAATGAACTCAGAATTATGTAAAATAAGCCTTGACTGTCCTGGGATTTTACTATGTCTGTTCCTAGCATAACAGCAAACTCATCAAGTTCATCAAAGGGAAATGTCAAATCCTGCACCTGGGATTTGACAAGTTCGTGCTTCAGGAGAGTCTAACAGCCAATAAATTGCAGAAAAAACCTGGCGGTTTGGATGGACAATGAGCTGAACCTGGGGCTAACAATATATCCTTATGGCAAAAAACCCCCCATCATCAGCCTACAGCTGCATCAGGAATATGGTGGACAGAGGTGATCTAGTAAAATATATCTGGAGTGCTGAGTCCATTTCTGGGCTGCTCAGTACAAGAGACAAATGGATGTGCAATACAGCAAGTATAGCAAGAGACCATAGTCCACAGAAACTCTTTAAGAGATTAAAGCATCTGAAATATGAGGAAATGCTAAAAGAGCTGGGATTGTTCAATCAGGAGGAGAGAAATCAGAAATATCTTATGAAAATGTATAAATATTTGATGGAAAGGTGCAAGGAAGACAGACCCTCTTGTCACAGTGTGGCCCAGTGACAGAGAAAGAAGAAATGGACACAGGTGTTGGTTGTTTGGGCTTTTTAAATTTTCTATTGGAATAAAGGAAATTCCATTTAAAATTTTCAAAAATAAACAAACAGATTGAATCAAAACCCAAACCACCATTCAAACAAAATTTTTTTTAAAAATAATTTTTTTTAACTTTGAGGATGATCAAGTGTGCTAAAAAACTGCCCAGAGCAATTGTTGAGGCTTCATTCTCAGAGATATTCAAAACCTGATGACATGATCCTGAGTAATCTTTTCTAGATTTTCTTAAATTAAACAGGATGGTTGGACTCAATGATCTCCACAGGAATCTTCTTACCTGAACCGTTCTGCAGTTCTGTAACACAGGTCTCTCTGAGAACATATAACCCAAGGGTTATATCAATTAATATTGTTGTTAAGAATACTAGATTGCTGACACTTGTGTATTGACAAATGCATAAAGTAATTTGTGATAATTACCAAATACATTATCCTCAGAATGAGATTTATATCTTCAATAAGATCAAAGTTTTTGTTTCAGATTTGAGTGGGTTTTCTCTCCTTAATTCTGGCCCATTAAATTTTTGTAAATTTTTTTCTGTGACCACTTCTTTAAAAGAGGTTTTTTAAAACATTCAACTTCTGTTGTTCCACTCCTTTAAAACATAAAACCACTGTTCCTATTTTAAGCACAGGGTATTATAGAGAACAGAGTATACCAAAATATGTTCTGTTACTGTTTTGCAACTAGTAAGCATATATTGACTTTTTTAGGTCAGTATTAAGCTTATTGACTGGAGGATTTAATATTTACAGTATTTTGCCAGAATCAATATGATGACCTTAAGGAGGGAAAGAAAATGTCTTTGAGTCAACTAAATAAAAGTGTTTTCTGTTCGTGCCAGAAGTCTGATGATATTTAAATGTATCTATGGTGAAAAATATGGAAAGTAGTTACAGTTAGCAGCTCATCATTCTTTATCTCTTGGAACTCCATATTTTAAGAGCAAAAAGGTTAGTATTTCTTTTTAAAACTATGGCACTTTGTAGTAGTATCTAATGTTTCAAGTCCTTTCTTTCTAAGAGACAACTAGTGTCAGATTTGACTCCACAGATTTCAGTTTCAGAGAAATTATATTTTATTTTATGCTTTTAAAATGTAAAGCATACCTCTCACTTTTTTTGCGAGCCATTAGTGCAAATTAGGATCACCTCAAAGTAGTTGAATTGTGTTCCTGTAAATTCAGGCATAGTGGCTTTAAAATGCTTTGACACTACTATCCAGTTTTGACTTTTTTTGATGGGGGTGATCAGAAAACTCCAGAAAAACCCTGTGATTTTTTTTGTGTTTGAAATCCCTATTACTTTATTAGATACTATATGTTAAATAGAACTCAATACAATACAGCACAATAATGCACTATACTCCACTGCACTATGCATTGCTATGCTACACTATCCTATGCCTATTATTTATAATATTGATGGTTGATTTATATTTGTCAGTTTTTGTCATATGGTCTTCTATGTCCTTCTTTAGGGAATATGCTTACTGTTTGTTGCTCAGGTTGTTATGAGAATAAAAATAAAAAAAAACCAAACATACAAAATTTGCCAAACAGTTTATCTAGCCCTGAGCTAGCAGGGCTTGTTGCACATCATCCTCCAGACCAAAACAACATGCTACATTGTTGGGTTTTTTTAACAGACACATAGAAAAGTAGCAAAGCAAAGATGCCATGCCCTTTAATATTTGTATGCTTGTATAGAAATATATAAATACTAAATAATTCTGTATTTTCTTATATTCATTGATGTACGAAGTATTTTCTTAAATTTATATTTTCAAGTTTTGTTTTTATGGTCTTTGCATCATTCATGTCTTTCATCATTTGTTTCAGAGATTCTAAACATTACAAATGTCAGTGGAAGTCCATTCAAATAAGAAACAAACTGAGAAAATTAAAGATATTTCATTTTTCTTTTAAAATTTTTCCATACATTTTAAATATTAAAACTGGTAATAGATCAGATTATTCTGTTGGTTTTTTTTTTTTCAATTTGACCTCAACTTATTTTAAAAAGGTCTTGCTGAAAATCTGGAAACAGAGATTGAGAAAAACAGTTAGTAAAATGTCTAAGGCAACATATAAGTCCGCCCCCCCAATAAATTTGAAAAACCTATTTTTAGAGGGAAAACCTCTCATTGTTTGAGTGTTAAAGAAAGGGATTTTTTAATTTTCAAATGTTTTTAGTGATGCCGAAATCTAAATATTTTTATAAAAGCATGCAGCTATTTTGCTATTTAGTATTTACCTCTTTACACTTGATATATTAATGCAGACATTCATAAAGACACAATTTCTAAAATACTTTATAAAATAATTGAGGAATCACTTTTCAAACTGATTTTTAATGTATAGAAATTATTTGGATGTGGTACTCTCACCATCGTAAAATAACTGACTTGTTGATATACTCAATGGAACACCTTTGGGGAAATAAACTTATCTTTTCAAGTTGAAAATGCCATTTTTTGTATTAGGAACCTCAAAATCTCCTGGGATGAAAATGGAAACAAAAGACCTAAAGAAATGTCAAAAAGAGCACTTCATGGAGTCCTAAAAGCTTATTTACTCTAAGAGAAAAATATAAGGGGAGAAGAGAGAAAGTGGCTGTAACAATCCTCAGTACATGTGCTGTTGCTGAGATACGGTGTATTTCTTAAGGAAAAAAATTTGACCGTGTACAATATGAATTCTTGCTTTCTGTTATAAGGGAAAAAAATAGCATTTACAGAAAGAAAAAAATATTCCTCTCTCTTAAAGCTACATTTTGGGTTGCTGTTAGTTTTTTCCACTGTGGATGAAAATATATATGTCCTTGTATTTTTATCTAAATTACTCCAAAAGTAAGGTACATTTGATTTCATGTTAGTGTGGAATAAAAAGTAAAACATCATCAGAATCTGTCTTACTCTTTAAGGGCCTAAACACACAGATTTAGCACTTTTCTCTTGTCTTTTCACCTTTTCTTTTCTTCTACCTAAAGCTTTTGTTTAAGTAAAGACTATATCTTTTCTCACCTTTTCAGCAAACATAGCATGAATAATGAGGAAAGTAAAAACAGAAGAAAAGCTGTACAATATCAGGTGAAAGGTTAATCTAGAGAAAGGTACATTTATGGTGACTCTAGCAAAAGCCAAAAACAAATGTCTAACAAGGAGCAGCAGCCATACAATAATCTCCTAGGGTGCTTCCTCCTCTCCAAATGTTTGGGGCAGAAATACTTTTTGAGACAGAAGTATTTTCTTCGTGTTTGAAACTCTTGGATGAGTTTCCTCTCCTCTGTTTCTCCAAACTGACTTTTGATGCCATGTAATGCAAATCATTATAAGGCAAATTGTGATTGATACTACTCACAGGCAAGTACTGTTTGTTTCAGATGTTCTGCAAAACCTCTACACACTTCTCAGCATAATGAACCAAACACCTATTGCAGTGAAGAGATGCTTTTTTATTTTTTTCTTTTTTTTCTTTATTTATTCTTAATGTTGCAGAGATGACATTGCACTTGCTGTTTCATGATTGCTATAAAAGTTCCCAAAATAATTCTAAAATTGCTATATCTTAGGCAGTTTTCCTGATGTCTTAAGCTGTCCTGTTTCCAATTTAATAGGGAATAAACACTTTCTTCCTTTTTTTATTGAGCTCTTCCCCTGAAAAATTGCAATATACCTGTCAAATGGAAGTATATTAATTTTCACATTTGATATATTTTCCATGAAATATGGAATGCTTTCAGACAAATGCTAATATTCTGTCAACAGAGAAGAACACCATCTACTATAAGGAAAAATACTAAAAAAAAATAAATTCCTTGTTGAGCTATACTTTGAATGTGTTTCACTTACTGTATATATCTTCTTTTAAGCTAAAACTTGCAAAAATCATATTAAATGTGTAACTTAACCACATGCTGAATTATTATGTCATTGTGGAGAGATTTTTCCAATTACATTCAGACTGACAGCTTCTGTAAATAATAGCCAAGTTCCATAGCAAATGGACCTTAAATTCAGTTTTAAAACTATACTCTCATATCACACATCTTTTCCTACCTTTACATGCAGGAAAATATAAAGAAAAACATGTATATAATTCATAAATATACAGAATGCTATAAGTGATTAAAGAAAAACTGCCTGGATACAATAAAGAGGTATATGAGGCTCTCTCTGCTTGTTTTCTAGAAGAAAAAAGTAAAAAATCCCTCTTTTCAGACACTATTTAAGAACTAATTATAAAAAGGAATACTTATATTTCAAAGGAAGTACAATTAATTGAGGAAGGTGACTTTTACCTCTGAGCCCAGTTATTCTGACAAATGTCCCTAAAATTATCTTGGTCAGTAAAACCCATATAATTCATATTCCCTGTTCATAGAATTGCATGGCATTTACCATGTTGATGTTTTGTAACCAAACAAATGTGAAAAGATATTTTTACTAAATGCTGTGATCCAAACAAAATATGCATTGCAGCTAAATTGTATTTACACCAATAGCTCTGCCTTGTGGTGCTATATAGTCCAAGTACACAACGAAGGATTGCCTTTCAAAACATTTGTTTCATATTTCAATTTGTTGCATATGCTTGTTTTTGGATAGCCTGAAATTTAGAAGCCTACATTTTTAAGTATAAGCATGAGTAATACAATGCAATCTTTCAAATAGGTTAACATAAATTTGACACAAACAAAAAAGGTAGAAATTATATTAACATAAATCAATGGGGTTTTTTTCTTTTTTTTTTCCTCCTGTTGCAGTAAGTTTAAGACAAGATCTGTTGGAAAATAAGGTATGGATGTTTCTGTTCATCATATTCTCACTTGTTTAATGCAGACTACCAACAGTTCCAGATAAAAATTAGGAGCTACTGAAAGATACTTAGCAGCTCTTGTGAACAATCTGAATTCAACAGAAGAAATGTAATAGTTTCTCAGCATACAGACAGTTTATTTAAGACCCAATACGCAGCCACAAGCAGAATTTTGTTTCAGAACTAATTAATGTTTGCCTTATTTGAAAGTTTGTAAAATAGGATACAGGAACTTGTCCAGGCTATCTGCATTACACCAGTCTTCACCCTTTGAAAATACCTATTATTAATAGTCTGAGTTTTCTTATTCATTTTTAGTGATCTTAAAATATGTGACTACTGCCTAAAAGGTCTGATTAAGACCAAAAAATTGCCCTGATAAATAAACAAAAAAACCTAGAATAATTGTGGAAGAAGAAAATCAAATAACAGAGCCACCACAAACTAAGAAGTTGCATAAGGGAATTTCATGAATGGATATCCAGTATATTTATTTTCATGATGTTATACTGAAAGTCACTAAAACTTAACAGATTAAAAATATTTATTTTCAAAAATAGTAATTTTTAGCTAGAATTCAGCATAGAAATAATGGAAGTGTGTTTGTTTCCCTCTATACCTGTAAATAAAATGAGAGAAGTCTTGTCAATTTGTATTAATGATATGTGTGACAGCTATAAAAAAGGAAACTGAAGTAATTAGAAAAACAAAAAAGTGTTTGAATACAGTACTTTTAATGGAAATGAAGGCTGAGTCTTCATTAAAGCAATGTGAATTGATTCAAAATAGCAGTTATATTACTTGATTAAGGGAACAGCTACAAGTACTTCAGTAAATTTTGAGGGTTTTTTAGATGTTATATTCTGACTGGATTATTTAAGATAACTTTTTTCATTTCTCAGCCATAAGGCCTGACCTTTATGATATTTTGACTGGGAATATCAGTCACCTCTGATCTCAACACTGAGATACTGGAGATAATGAGGTGGTGAGGTTATAGTTGATACTCAGAGGGCAACTTAATGAATAAGAAGATATTTACAGAAGTACCAAATAAATGAACATGTGAATGGATGGAAGGGAATTAGAATGTGCCATGATGTTTTTTGCAGAACACATATATGAAGGCAGGTTATCAGTATTCTCCATTCAAATAGGGAAAGCTTGCACAGTTCTGTGAATTCTGTCTAAGTGGTACTGCTCCATTTATTTTTACCTTCAGACCTGTATATTGCAAGACTCACATTTTGTCATATTTATTCTACAGTCTAAGAGACCCTTCAAGCTCTTCAAGATTCCCAAAAAAAGTATTAAGCCACATATGTGCATTTTGCCTGGTAAAGCATAATTTGGCTCATTGGCCTAACAGCAAAACACAGTGAAACAGAAGAAATGCACAGCACAGAGTGCAAGGTGTTCATAAAAGCATAGCTTGAAAGATTAACCCCAAAAAGACAGACTACCACTCCAAAACAGAATTAAACTAATATTTCTGCTTCAGATGAGTCTTTAAAAGATGAAGAAAAAATGGGCCTTTTTTTTTTTACCTCTCTTCCTCCCAACTCCATTTGTTAAAACACAATCTTTTTCTCCTACAGTGATGTGCCAAAACAACAGAAAACCAAAACTAGTTCTTAAAATAGATGACTGCATGGTGAGATTTTATAGATGATTAAGACCACCAAGAGATATGAGTGGGTGCCAATGGGATGGTAGTGTGGGGACGAGGCCTAAAACCATTATAAATGTGGTAAAAGGACTTCCATGAGAAAGGGATTAAAACTCAGGCGTGATGGGCTGCTCAAGGGAGTGATAGGTTATCAGGCTGGATAATTGCCTCAGACCAGGGGAGAAGAGGGAGCAAAACTCATGTGTCTTGGCTCTGTTCTGCACTTGCACAAGAGCTACAGCCTTTGTAATCAAAGCTTTCAATATCATATAAGGTGCCTGGCCCCTCCCATGTATGACAGCAGCAATAGGATATTTGACTACAGTCTCACCTTTACTTCTTCCAAAAGTATAAATTTAGCATTTGAAACCCTCCATCTCAGAGGATTAGAATACAATTGTAGACAATTGATAGGCTTGCTCATTTCTCCTCCCCGAAGCAGAGATGCCCATTCAATAACAGTTGTGCTGCCAAATACATCAGAATACCTGCATTAAATGCCTGACTGAAAGCAATCGTAAGTCATGATAAAGTTAAGCCTAATGAATTAGAAAATTATTTCTTTGGTTTTTTTTCATATTTTTAACACTAACTCTGTAAGTGTGTTAATCAACAACAATTCTGAATCTGTGTTTCTGTTGCTCCAATAAACCATGTTATTTGCAGATCTGTGATTTGGAATTCCTGTTGAACACCACCAGACTTACAGGGCCAAATTTGTTATAATCAGAGATTAAGCCCCACTGCTCCCAGACCCTCTGACTTCTGAGGACCAGCTGGAAGGTGGTTTATTATCTGCCAAATTTTGTACTCTTAATGCAGCAGCAGAAAAATTGTTATGTTCAGGTAGACCATGGTTTGGAAAAGCTCTTCATTTGTGGAATGCTGGACCTTCAATTCTCCACATATTAATTAGGTTTTGAATGCCACACTAAACTGCACATACAGGACTATTGAACAAATGTGTTTCATTCTACTGCTTCACACTAGCCACATACTTAAAATTATAAAATTGTAACTTTACTGTGTGGGTGACTGGGCACTGGAACAGATTTCCCAGAAAAGCTGTGGAATCTCCATCACTGGAGATATTCGAGAACTGTCTGGATGCAATTCTGTGCAATGTGTTCTAAGATGACCCTGCTTGTGCAGGGAGGTTGGACCAGATGACCCACTGTGGTTCTTTCCGATCTGACCCCTTCTGTGATTCTGTAATGAACTTAAATATAGGAGTTCATTTCAGATATGACTGAGTCAAATAAAAGTTTTCTTCTCTCTCTCCTGGTTATTGACTTTTTGCAGTAGATGTAAATGAAGCAGTCAAGGGAGTGTAAATCACTTCTCTTAATAGATTATTCTTTAAAACACTTTAAATAATCTTTGACATTCATTTGGGGCAGACTCTCTGCATTCTCAAATACAACACAAGAAAAAAGACTTCCAAACTACAGTTTCCTCATCCTCCTGCTAGAGAATATATCTTCGCCTCTGGGAATTCTGTTTTCAGCAATAAATTCTTTCTTCTTTCTCCTGCATAAGGCCTTTGCTTATGTGGAGAGGGTGTAAAAGAAAAATGCTGCTGGCATACAAGTTGTCTGGGTGCACCCTGAAACATCCCTGAGAGCTTTGTATGTAAGCAGCTGAGTACCGAAATTGAAAATATTTAAGAATATGAGCAGAAAATTAGCTTTGACTTAACAATTGCAAGTTCAGTTATTAAAACATTTCACTCATCAGAAAGCAGAAACATGCTTTACAGCCTATTTCTCAGTGTAAGCTACTTAATAATCTTTGAACTATGGATTTTAGATTTTTGCAGGAAACCCACTTTGAAAGCAAGTTGTAGGCCAATACTGACAACTGGTAAATATTCAATAAATAATTTTAATAATGAATATATTTGATTAAATAATCTCTTTGTATGACCAGAGGAGAAATTTATTACATAGTTAGGGTACATTATTTGCTCAAAACCTGTATTTATTAACATTTTATGATCTTAGTAAGATAAATTGTTACAATTTTTCTAAGTTTAGTATTGTCTTGCCACTTAAGGAAATGAATAACAAAAAAAATTGCAGAGTTCTAAACTGTCTCAGCATGGTTTTTAGGATCATGTTACTCTAGAGATGGTCAGGTGAAGAACTCATCCGTTACTCAAGTTGTCCAAGAATAAACTCAGCATGAGTGCCTGTACTACAGAGTAACTATCCAAAAGTAGGCTTCCTGAGACAATAACTACCTATGAATTGGCAATTAATGAAAAAATATTAATGGGAACATTGTCACTGAATACAGGGAGGATTTATACATTTCTGGATCACTCCGCCTTTTGCAAACCAAAGTATAAATACTGAAATACAGCCAGATGACCAACAAATACAGATACTCTAGCCTTTATTTTAGCTTGTTTTGTCACATCTGGTCATATCCCTTCCTTGCATTTGGAAAACCTTGATCCTAAATGTCATAACCACAATTTCAACGAAATTTTCTTGGTTTTGAACAGCATTATATTTTGGTTTTTCCACACATTTTTAACTGGTTGGGGTTGTTGTTGTTGTTTGTTTGTTTATTTTTGCTTGTTTTTAGTAAGGGGGGAAATATATGTCACTAATTAGACCTGTGTATTCAGGTTAAAAGCTAGCTCCTATTTTCATGGTCTCCTAACAATACATGTTATTATGCTAAAGATAGGAAATTTTGTCACTGAAGATTGAAATGTGAATTTGGAAAGTAGTTGAAATTATGCATAACCCACTCCCTGAAAACTTTAGGATTAAGTGCAAAGTATTTATTCCAAATATTACTTTGAATGTTATAGAATCATGAAATGGCCTAGGCTGGAAAAGGACCTTAAAAATCCGACTTCCTCCTATGGACAGGGACATCTTTCACTAAACGAGGTTGTTTAGAGCTCCATCCAACCTCACCTTAAACATGTCCAGGGATGGGATCCACAACTCCTCTGGGCAACCTATTCCAGTGCCTCATCACTCTCACAATAAAGAATTTTTTTAATATCTAACTTAAACGTACTCTCAGTTTGCATCCATTCCCCTTTGTCCTGTCACTACATGCTCTTGCAAAAAGTCCCTCTGCATCACTCCTATGGGTTCCCTTCAGGTACTGAAAGGCCATAATTAGGTTACTCCAAAGTCTTCTCCAGAAAGGCCCACCTCTGGACTTGCTATTATGTCTGGAGTAATAATTTGTTCTTTATGTGTGTGGTAGATAAGGCAAAGGTTGATGCGGTTGAATTGTTGGATAGAAGAGTCATGTTAAGTACCAAAAAAAAGCTCTATTCAAAAACTGTTGGTGTGTTCCTCATCTATATCCTTAAGAGCCAAATAAGCTATCAGGATCTAAATAAACTGGTCCTCTCCTAGTGTAAGGTGAATGCTGAAGATTTAACACACTTTCTGTTTTAATACAAAAGAGGAAATATGTTGCTGAGACTGTTTAAAATTGTCAAGTGAGAGCTTAATTTCAGCAAGATATAAACCAAAATAAACAGCAGAAACCCTAGAAAAAAATGCTGAGAGTTTTAAAATGAAAATTAAAATTTTCAGGGAAGACTTGACTGAACCAAAACAAATAGTTTGGTTTTTATTTCATGGTGAAATTGGTGTTATGTTAATTCAGCTTGGTTTTCTTTACACTTTTTTGTTACGAAAAGCAAAGTAACCTGTCCCATTTGCAGTGCTCTAACCTTCTCTGTCTTTAAGATATCATTGGTGTATGTAGACAATGAACATGGCAAACGCATTCTATCACTGTTTGTTGCTCATCATGTGAGGGACTGACTACATTAAGTATTTTGCTTAAGATACAGTTTAGTCATCATCAAAAGCACATTGAATTTAAAGCATAGACTATTTCTGATTCCTACCTTGCTTTAGATGAGACATTTTGTGAAAGATCACATTTCCTTTGGAGAGCTGCAAGTATAATAATTTTATATACTGTATTACACCACGATTGTTGACTGTGCTGTACAAGTGAGTAGGGAATACTGATGAAGAATCAGAGGTAATTCATGGCCACTCCAGTCAATAGGAAAACATTTCTACATACAGTATTTAGCTATGTGAATTTCATTGTATTTGGGAAAGTGTACGCTGCTGCTAGAGAGTTAGGCACACTTTGAAAATACCTAACTGAGGATTTTGAATGCAGGATTGCAGTCTTTTCAGATCCCTGTTATATCAGTAATGATATAACTCAAATTTACAAAACTGAAACAACTTTTGAATATGTACTTCTGTCCCTACGGACAATTTAAGGCTGCAAATTGCAGTAACTCTGAAGCTGACTCACAGCAGGTGAATAAGTTTTAGGCTGACGTACCCGAATGGTATGCAAGTTCTCCATTAAAAGAAGATTGTGCTTACACTGTACAGTGGTGTACGTTGTAGAAATATCACCTCCGCATGTGTAGCAGTGTATCTGCATAATTTTTGGAATATGCCTATTTTAATTAAGCATGTTGAGAAATAGAGCTGATTAGTCCAGGCACAGTGTCACCCTCCAATGACTATCCTGCTTTTGGGAGCTGAGTTTACCATTCCTTATGGCATATCACAGCGTGATGCAAACGCTCAGATTGATACTAGCTAGGAGTTGTCTCATCAAATTACCTTTCAGTTCTGAATTATATGAATCATGAACTCTATGCAATTCGACTTGAAAAAGATCAAATCTGGAATAAAAACAAAGCAAGTCTGAAATAAAAAGGATATAAAATGTAGTCAAAACATTTCTGACATAGCTGTGGTTCTTTTTGTATCTAGGAGACAATATTTTACCTCTTACAGTGTCACAGTTCTTAAAAAAAGAGTAAATAAAAATCAAATTTTGTAAATTGCTGACAGGAACATGAAGCAAGAGGAAAGAATATGTAAATTGTTTACAAGTCTTAAGACTTTATTTGAATTATCACCTTTCAACACACTAAAATTTAGGCAATTTTGTTTTGCATCAGAAGATTCTGTTTTGTCCATGCTTTCCATTTCACTTTTACACAAATCCATTAAATGTGTTTGACCAATACATTTTTATATGGAGAAAACCGTGAAAAAACTCAAATGTGAATATTCAGAATTGATAGAGACATTTACATATAAGCCTTAAGTGGATTTACATATTGAATAGCTTATGTATCACCTATCTATCCCATTCTTGTATGACAAAAAGAATACTGTCTAAAAAATAAAATATTTTTGTAATCTTTATTAAGTTTTCCAACATTTTATAGATCTGCCTTTTATCACAAATATTTTTTTTTTATTTCCTTTTGATATACACAAACTGTGATAACTTTCTTCTTGTTGTGGACTCTTTCCTACATGAATGACTGGATATGCATGGAAAGACCATAATTTATTTTGAAATCATTTTTATCATTTTGTTGGAAATTAGACAAGCAAAAACGTGCTTCTAAGGTGTCTAAATGGATCAATCATCAGACTATACTTTAAGAGCTGAGCTGGAACAACTTTTCACCTCCTCAGATGCAAACAATATACATAAAAAGAAAAGAAGAAAATTTTTCTGTTACAGAGAAGTATGAGGTAAAGGATGATATTTAAACCTCTGAGGAAAAGAAATGCTGATGTATTGTTTTCATTTTAATAGGCGTTTATAGCCAAATTCAAATCCATATTATTATGTTACATTACATTAAGTTACGTGACACTACCTTACATTAAGAGAAACGTAATATTTGTTTTATGAGTTTCTTTGGACTTATTCCACAAAAGACAATAGAGTTTCTTGCTTGTTTTCTGATTTTTTTTTCATACAGACAGGTCAAACAGGAAAATTGTATTGCATGTTTCATGCACATATGAAGACATTTTGCCAGATTCATAAGAACACATATATATGGTTGAATTCTTTGAATACACATTAAAAAACGTAGAAGTTTGAAACTTCAGGTTGCTCAGTTTCCAGACAAGTTATTAAAACAATTCTTAGAAGTCTAGCAAGGAATTTAACAGTGAAACTATTCTGTTTCAGTAGCTTCTCTAAGTTCTGCTGAAATAATTGCTGATTTGCTATATGTTGGAACTGTTCAGACAAACACTCAGAACATTATCTGTCAGACTGTCAGTTTTGTGTATCTCAGGTGGTTTTAGGTGTAAGCTGGTTTTCTATAACAAATTAAAGCCATTGGATAGCTTTTTATGGATGATAACTTTGGAATAAGATGCCAAAATTCCACCTGAATTGCGTTTTCCATCATTAAGCCGTATTCAGAGTCATTAATTCTGTATCTAACCCTTGGAACATCATTCAGCAAACTGTTGGAACACATTGAAGTGAAGAGCATGCCATGTGTGAGAGTCTGCAGAAAATTATTACTGGCTCAAAACAACTGAAGTGTGTGTGTGGAGAGGGGGACACGGCAACTTCTGAGAAAGTGGGATCTGCACTGCTCCACACCCCACCCACCTGGAATCTCTAGTCTGCATTGACTGCAAAATAATCTTTCTGCTTTTCTAACAGAATTCTTTCAAGAAATTTCACTCAAATTAGGAATTTTAAACTGCTTTAAAAGTAGTTGTTCTGGCAGATAAACCAAGAAGTTTTGAAATTGGAAAGCAAAGTACAGAACTCAGATTTTACAGTGTCTTCTCTTCTTCTCTTGAGGATGTTTACTATTTCCTCAGACTATTAAGGTATGGAAAGCTAAAAATGAAAGTTAAAAAAATATCTGAAGCCAACAAAAAGTAATCTACATTATAGTTATCTAGTTAGATAAAAATTTCATGCCTTTTGATAGCTCTAATAGTAAAAAACCCAACAAACAACAACCCCAAAAAAACCACAAAACCCAACCCACAACATTTCTGCTGTTCTAAAGATGAGCAAAGAAATATTTTGATGTCTTCTCAATGAAACAGAGTGAAATGTGAAATTTAAGCTAGAATTTTCTTGAATGGTGGAAAGGTTGAGGTGTTTTGCTACTGTATTTTAACCTATTTGACACTCAAATGGACCAGCACTACAGACAAACTCCTGAAATAGGACATGTTAAATTACATACGAAAGCAAACATCATTTTATTCAAGAACTTTTTTCTATAACCAGCTGTGGAAATAAGAAGACAGGAGAAGGAGGGGGGGAAAAAAAGCAATGTCTTTTTTTTTTTACGTATAAAGAAGATTGTCTCTTTGTAAAATAATGGTGACCTTAATGGTGGATTTAAAAGATATGAAAACAAACAAATATTTATATTCTGAACATGTTCACATTTTTGGGTTTATTAGTTTTGTTCTCTCTTTAAACCTTTAGCCAACTCCCTGCCAATGTAACTTTCTGTTCTTGTTTTCTCACATAAAATATTTGGATTATAGTTCAGTTTTAGAAAACAAGATATAGTTTAGAAAAAGAACTCTATTTGTTCAGTCACTACTGCAAGTTATTCTTGCGTCTTTTTAGAATTGCATTCTATTTTTAAATATAAATTAATTAATACAGCTTAATATGTGATGATAAATGTGTTTTTACTTAGAAAATACTTGGAAATTTGCAATCTATATTAGATTATTGCTTTATTAAATTCAATTATTTTTGTTAATGCATCCAAACATAGCCTTACAGAAATAAAGATTTTAATTCCAGAAGAATAAATTAGATAGAAGAGTTTGATCATTACAGTACTGACAATATTTTTCCTGGTTTGAGCCTAGCAACATATATTCATCTAAACCTATTTTCTGATATTGATCTGATCTGAAAAGTCCAAGATGGAAAGAATTTATCATTATTCTTTGGAATTAATTTCATCAATTAAATACCTCACTGGTAAAAATGTGCCTATTTCTGCTTTTGATTTGTCCGGTTTAGTTGAAAGACACTGATATCTTACATATTTTTCTATTCCAGATTAAAGTACTTTTTAGTATGTGGTATTTTCTTCATTTGAAATGTTTTAATTCTCTGATAAAATTTAATAAAGAGTTTAATAAAGAGTTAATAATAATAATTTTAATAAAGAGTTTATTAAAGATCAAAGCTAATTGACTAACATTCAATGTATATAAGTAATAAAGAAATGTGTGCATGCAATCTTTTCCTACGATGATTAAAGGATAAGTCAGAGCTGTTCCCTCAGCTTTGAATGCATTTAGTGTTAACTTAATGTTTTTAACAGTCCTATTCTACGGAGGTCTGAGGTATGGTAAAATTGTCCTGATATGCCCAGTGTTTATTTGTGTTTTTAAAGAAGAAATTATGCTTATTTTAGTCTTTATTATTTATTGTCTGTTCTTTTAGATGTTCTGAAAAACAATATTTTTTCTGACCATAACCATGTGATACACTAACTATAGCATAGCTTTAAGGTCATAGAATCATAAAATATCCTGAGTTGGAAGGGACCCACAAAGATCATCAAGTCTAACTCCTGGCCTTGAACAGGACCATCCCAAGAATCACACCATGTGCCTGAAAGCATTGTACAAACACTCCTTGAACCCTGTCAGGCTGGTACTGTGACTGCTTCCATGGGGAGCCTGCTCCAGCTCCCAGCCACTCTCTGGGCAAAGAACCTTTTCTTAATATCCAGCCTGAACCTCCCCGGACTCATCTTCAGGCCATTCCCTTGGGTTCTGTCTCTGGTCACCACAGAGAAGAGAACAGTGTCTGTCCCTCCTCTTCCTCTCACAAGGAAGTTGTAACTGCAATGAGGTTTCCCCTCAGTCTCCTCCAGGCTGAACAGACCAAGTGGCCTCTGCTGCTTCTCACACAGTTTCCCCTCAAGGCCTTTCACCATCTTTGTTGCGCTCCTTTGGATGCTTTCTAATAGTTTAATGGCTTTCTTATATTGTGGTGTCCAAAACGGCACACAATATTCAAGGTGAGGCTGCCCCAGCACAGAGCAGAGTGGAACAATCCCCTCCCTTGCCCAGCTGGCAGTGCCATGCCTGATGGCCCCCAGAACACGGCTGGCCCTCCTGGCTGCCCTCATGTTCAACTTTCTAGCTACCAGCACCCCCAGATCCCTTTCGGTGGCACTGCTTTTCAGCATCTCTTTCCCCAGTCTGTATGTACAGGGCTGTCCCAATCCCAGATACAGAATCTGGCACTTTTCCTTGTTGAAATTCATATGGTTGGCAATTTCTCAGCCCTCTGATTTGTTGAGGTTTCTCTGCAGGGCCTCCCTGCCTTTGAGTCAGTCAGTAGCTCCTCCCAGCTTTATATCATCTGTGAACCTGCTCAGTATCACTTCCCTGCATCCAAGTCATTTATGAAGATGTTGAAGAGGACAGGGCCGAGGATGGAGCCCTGTGGAACCCCACCAGTGCCAGGTCCCCAGTCTGATGTCACCCCATTGACTGTAACCCTTTGTGCCTGACCCATGAGCCAGCTGCTCACCGATCACATGAAGTGTTTATCCAGCTGTGTTCAGAAGGGTTCTATGAGAGGCAGTATCAAAATCTGTACTGAATTCCAGAGATTACCTCAACTGTCTTCCCTTGACCAGCTAGATGGGTTGCCTTGTAAAAGGAAATAGTGTTTGAGAAGCACAACTTTCCTCTCATGAAGCCATGCTGGCTGTGACCAATGACTGTGTTGTTTTCCAGATGTTTTTCAATACTTCCAGAATAATCTTCTCCATAACTTTACCCAGCCAAATAAGACTAAAGGCCTGTAGTTTCTGGGGTTCTCCTTCTTGCCCTTCTCAAAAACAGAAACAATGTTTGCCACCTTCCAGTCAGCTGGGACCTCTCTGGGTTCTCACAACTGCTGAAAAATCTGCAAGAGAGGCTTTGCAATGACATCAGCTTGCTCCTTGAGGATCCTTGGATAAATCCTATCCAGTCTCTTAGATTTGTAGGGATCCAGCTGGAGCAGTGGATCACACACAATTTCAGGCTCAGCTGGGAGTTAATCATTCTCACAGTCATGGCCCTCCAGCTCTGGCCACTGAGACCCCCTGGGTCCATCAATTGTGTTGAAGACAGAGGCAAAGAATGCTTTAAACACCTCTGCCTTGTCCATGTAATCATCTTTAGAAATGGTTGAATTATTTAGATATTGGTATTCCAAATTTGCATACATAGGATTTATTCATAGTAACCGTCCTTTTTTTATGGCTGTTTTTTATTTTATACATCCAAGTGAGGAACTGGATTCTATAAATCATTTTTCTTTCATTCTTCCATGAACAATTACTCAAAACCTTTCAAATTCTAGTATGTAGAGTATGAGCAACAAAAATTAAAAAAATAAAAGCTACCAAAAAAAAAAAAAAAAACCAAACCCTCAGAAGAGAAGGAGAAATATCTGTGCTTGGCTTTATTCTGCAAGGTTTATAAAAAAATGATTTCACAGATTGCAGTCAGAAGCAGTGATTATTGAACAAAGTCTTCCCTAAAGCACTCTGATTTTCCCTTACAATGACACTTCTATCCTGAGCTGAACACTTTCATATTTGGAATATATGCTGAACTGTGACAATAGACATACCGATATAAAGCTGATGAGAACCATAGAAAATCCTAATACTAATATGGCTTTCCACGGGGATTATTCAAGGGTATTTAAAAAAAAAAAAAAAGGGGGGGAAAAAAAAAGGAAAAAAGGAAAAAGAAAAAAAAGTAATATTCTATATGATTTTGCCTATATCTAAAGGCTGTGCTTTTACAGTAACACAAGAATTGAATGGTTGTACTTCAGAGACTGACTGCCCAGAAAACTACAAGGCAAACAAAACCTAGAAATTATCTCTGCATTTTTAGCCTGTGTTTTCATTACTTCTGCAGGACTACAGGGCACAGAGAGGCTCCATGGATTAGATTTTGTACATGATGCTGTAGATTTGAATCTCTTCTTTGGAATGAATTTTTATTACTTTTAAAAGTTTTAAATTTTTTTATACAAGTTGAGATTTTTTTTTTTTTAATTCCATTCACTTTTGTTATCTAATTTTCCAGTTGAGAGTTTTAAATTGTTTTACAGGTAGAAAACTTCAACAGGTTCCTAAGCTTTCTGCCTCCCTGTTCTTGTTTTTTGGTTAGTTTTGTTTTTTTCCCCTAGAAACAAATGATACAGAGTTAAGGTATGTAAGAATAACTGGTATGAATCTGTGGCTCAGATTGTGACCTGAAGTCTACCCTGGAGCCTGCTTGACTAATACTGGCCCTTTTGTCCCTGAGAGTTATGAACTTTTCTCTAAACTGCAACATTTTCCTAAGAGACCATAAGATCTTCTGTTTGAAATATGCATAAAATTTCTCATGTTGTGAATGATTTCCACATTTCTTGGTGAGATCACTGGATAGTCAGCTCCCTGGACATTTCCACTGGCTCATGTTGCAGCAAGGTCATAGAGACCAAGGGCAAAATAAGATACTGAAAACATATGCAGGATATGTAGTAATGTGGAATCAGGACTTTCCAAATAGCAGTCAAGATGAAGGTGCTGGCATTTTTGCCCTGTGTGATTCTGTTTTGTGACTTTTCATGCTGTTGAAAACTGCTTTCCCCATTACTACTGTTCTCAACATCCTAGGAGTTAAGAAACACCTGTATTGTGTTGCTTTTGACTCACAATATTCACTTGAAGTTAATCTCTGCCCCACAGTGTTCCTGTCTCAGTCAACATCAAAAGAAGATAACAAATAGTAAAAATGTACTTAAGAATAACTAAGCCTGTGTCAGAGACAAAGGAGTATCATGAAGCTCTTCCCTGCAAGTTGTGAGGTGGCAGAATACATTATCAGCTAATATTGGAGAACGAAGTCTTCTTTGAAACAAAGGTGGGAGTGAGACGAAAAATATTGCACCAACTTATGCAATATGGTGCAACAATAGAATTTTAATAATTATGTCATAAGCAGATGAACAAGAAAATATACTAATATATCTACTGAAAAATGTTATTTCACAAATTGGAAGTGACAATGTTTCCACTCTGGTCATGAAAAGAAGTATTATTCTGCTGTTTGTTGCTTTTAATAATGGCAACTGTTTAGAAAATAAGAAGGAAAAGTTTTCACTGAATGATGAATAGGCTTGCAGATAGGATGATAAGGACATTTATAGCGTCTGAGATAACCTAGCACTTGTATTAGTGATCTTCAGATTTGGATAATAGAAATGTAAATACTGAAAAAAAAAATATTTGTATGGGTATTTTAAGGATACTTGTTTATTACTTGTTTCTGTCAGCTGCCATTGCAAATCAAGGTTTTTAAACTCCATGATTTTCTCTTTACATATATTAAAAAAAAAAGTTGTGCAAGTTTATGGCTGTTTTACTTGAGAAAAAATTCTTATAATTATTTTTATCTCCAAGGACTTTTCTAAAGGCAAATAATTTGTAAAAAAGTAATTTAATGGTAGACTAAGATTTTTACAGCTTTTCTATGCAGCTATTCATAAACAAGTTCTGATTATTAAGAAAACCAGAAAATATATCCAAAGATTTTAAATCTTAATCCAATCTTAAATTAAGGAAATAGTTCAATTTTAAGGAAAATGTAATTTAATATATATAGGCAATATACTGTATATATATACACACACACATCCATAAGCACAAACACTTTTAAAGCTCTACATAGGAATAAGCAAACAATTAGAAATCCAAATATTTTAACAGTTTAGTAAGTAAAAGTTTATGTAAGTGGAAAAGAATGTTATTGAAATATAGAAGTATTTACATACAATGTCATTTTTAGCTATTTTTTAGTATAACCAGGTAGAATACGAAAGAAATGTAAAGTCTAATGCATATGAGCATACAAATACTGGGAATTTTAGCATTCTTTTTGTCTTTACTCTTGGATGTTATTATTCTATTCCTATTTTTTCTGTGCTATTTGATATAAAAATTATTTCATGTTAGCATCTCTGTCATGGTTTAAGCCCAGCTGAAAATTAAGCACCATGCAGCATTTTGCTTAATCTTCTCTCTGTCTTCCCCATCCTGGTGAAATGGGGAGGAGAATCCAACTTCTATGTTGGGATAAAAACAGTTTAATAATTGAAAATAAATACAGTAATAAGTGATAATAATAAAAAGGATAGCAAAAAAGGAAAACCAAGTGATGCACAATACAATTGCTATCTGCTCACTGACCAATGCCAGACCCCCTCTTCCTAAATCCAGATCAGCTACCCTTTTGTGTAATTCCCTCCAGTTATATACTGGGCATGGTATTTTATGGTGTGCAGTATTCCTTTGGTCAGTTCAGGTCACATGTCTCAGCTGTGATCCCTCCCAGTTTCTTTTGTGTACCTCCTCACTGGCAGAGTATGAGACAAGGAAAATGTCCTTGACTGACGATAAAATTTAACAAAAAACCAAAACATCAGTGTGTTGTCAGCACCATTCTCATTCCTGATCCAAAACACAGCACTGTAACAACTACTAAGAAATTAACTCTACCCCATCTGAAACCAGGGCAATGCCACACTTATTTTCTTGATATCACTAATATTTTTATCTATTTTTTTGCTGGAAGAGTCAAATGAGGCACTGGTATTGGATACACTTACACTTAGAGTAGGGAGAAAAAGGAAATTGGTAATATATATACTGAAAACCCAGTGTTCCAATGAAAAAATGTAAATTTCTCAATATAGAGTCACATCACTCTTGAATGGTAATCTGAAAATACCCTGAGATTCACTAGGTTCTGTAGGTTGTTGAGGACAGACATGTTCTTCAGCCATAAAATCATGTTGGGATGAGGGATCAGTATTTCTTCCGTGTGCAACTTTTAACTGTAGAGTATATAATTTATTTAAAAAAAATAGTTAATGGATAATGTTCCAAATGAACAATTTATAACAAAAACTTGAATATTCTTGAGGAAAATTAGGTCCAGGAACTGCCCAGCCAGACATCTTCATTTATGAGATAATAGACAGGTTTGAGACAATGGAGTAGCTTGGTAGCGGGTAACTCATTGAACTCTTAGCAACACTCACAACTTAGTTGGTGCAGGTGTTTTCTAGGTGGAAATTTCAGACTGTTTTGAAAACTCCCTTCAAGCTGCTTCTTCTCTGGAAGGACAAAGTTGTGTGCTTAAGTATGAGACCTAACGTCCTTTGTGGAGGATCTGGCCCGTCTTTCCAGAAACTCCCCGAAGTGCTTCATGCCACAAAATTGATCAAATTGTGTATACATAAAAGACTTACAATGAAGAAATCAAAACTTCCTGCAAATGCAGAAATGGCCACATGGGACTGTCTTTTGTACACACTTAGGAAAGTTAGGAGATGCATTACATATGGATTAAGAAAATCTTTGACAGTGAATCATACATGAACTGAGTTGGTCACATAAGACTATGGGCCACTGTGGCGGTGCATCAGGCAACTCCCGTGGCAGCTGCCCCTTCTCTACCTAGCACCGCCGGAGTGGCCACTAGTACATCCACCCCGGCTCCTAATGCTGACTCCGGGGGGTTCAGTATGTGGATTAATACAGAAGTGGATTGGGCTGATCCCCCTGGGAGTTTGGAGTCAGTAGGAGGAGTCTGAGGGCTGGCCACTCCCCTGGGGATGTCAATCCCCAGGCTCTCCTCCCCCTGTTCTCGAAGTTTCTCCACCTAGTTGTCAATCTGTTATGTCCGTTAAGTTGTCCATCCCTAAACCCTTCCCCTTTCTCCTCCCTATCCCTAGAACCTTCCACCCTATTCCTTCCCTTATTGGTTGCATACCTCGAACCCGCCCCTGAGTCGGCCCTGGGTCAGCGTTCATTGGTTTCTTCCCATTATGTAACTTGTCCCCATTGGCCCAGGGAATTATCTCCTCCCATCTCCTCCCAATTCCTCCCCTCCTTAAAAGCCTGTGTAACCCCTTGTTCTGTGCCTTTTGTGTCTGGTTCCCTTGAGTGTTGCTTGACCTCACGTCTCTCCGCGAGGCTGCGGGAATAAAGGACATTCGAATTCACCAGCACAGGAGGTCTCCTCTCTGCTCTTTATCTCCGTCAAAGCTACATTTAACACTGGCTGTAGCCTAGCCCACAGGGTGGGTCAAGGCAATAACATCGGTGACAGTATGGGCTGCCTTGCCTGAGTGCAGAGCAGCTCTCCACAGAGGGTAGCAGTTTGCTGCTTTCCCTGTGTGAGGGATCTGCATGTTGGGTCTGCCTCGGTGGCAGCGAGGCAGAGGCACCTGTTTGCTCGCTGACCTGTCAGGCGACCTTCGGCACTGATTGTCATCCTGCCTGGCCACGCCGGGCCAGCGAAGCCGTCAGCAGCAGCGCGACAGGCCACCTGCATCATGAGACTTCAGCAGAAGAGTCAGACCCACTCCTGCTAAAATTTCTTTTTCAGAATTTTGCAACATAAACATCATTTCCATCTGGACATTGACTAATCGTCCTTTTCTTAGACATTCCACACATGAGAGTTATATATTCAAGGGACCAAAGAAATCAACTATGTTTGCTTGCTTGCTTGCTTTCAAACAAACTGTCCATAGCATGTGCAACATGGAGAGAAATTATCTGCCAACTTCATTTGAATGTCAGTTTAGTTATAGGCAAGTTGCATGAGAATAATTTCATCATTACTCTAATGTTTACAAATAAATCTGCAGTCAGCAGACTTTACCTTACTGTTGAGCTACACCGTTTCCTTGTTCTCTGCATTTTATCTATGTGGAATTATCACCCAGATGCTAAACCTTGTTCCTAGAGGTTTCTACAATGCTTAATGTAACATAGTTTTAGTCTATATTTCTTAAATGCTGAAACAGCAACACAAATCAATGTTGTTTATGCTAAGATTTAGTAAAGCTGAACAAAGGACATGAAAGATCATGAAATGAACTGTTATGGAACAGTTTACCCATTTTCTTTTTGAATATAATTCAAACATTCTTTACAATGATAATTATTTTTTTAAATGAGATGTGGAAAAGGGTAATTTCTCATAAAATAGTGTGACTTCAGGAAAATAAAACCCAAATGAAATGAAATTGAAAATTCATCATCAGACATGAGCATGTCATCAATATCAGTCCCTAGATACCTGAAAAAGAGTTAAATATTACACCTACTTTTTTTTGGTTCAAGATAGCTGCTTTAACAAATATCGTTACCAAAGGAAAGAATCTTGCAGAGTGGGAGTTACATCAGAGTTTTTTCCATCAAATACAGAACAGCTCATGAAATATATCAATATTCACCTAGTTCCATTTGTCTTCAAAATAAATATGCTTGCAAAAAGACCCATAGGATTAATTTTCAAAGCCAAACAGAAAGCTAGTTTAACATGTCTGTCAAGAAAACATTTGAATGAGAAGGCAAGCAAAATCTGAGATTGCTTTTGGAAATGAAGAGTAACATCTGCCATTTTAGTCACAGTAATCAAGGCTTGTCTTCTAAGAGACTCTAAATAGCATGTACCTGTTAAGTTTTCAGAGTAATCCATCTGCCTTGTTATATAAAAAATTCTATAAACATTTGACTCCAAAAAAGAATATTTTGTTAATGAAGCCTAAACATAATCTTTGCATGCATGTAATAAACATTTATGGTCATTGAATCCTAGAATAATTAATCTAAATATTTAATTTAATTCAGTATTAGACATATTATTACATAAAATATTTTTCAAATTCAATACAATTATATTATGAAAACATAACTTTTAAAAATAAAATTATATAACATATATCAAAGTGCTGAAATAAACACAATGGTTTCAGTCAGTGGAATTCTGAGATCTCAAAGCCTTAAGAGTGTCATAACTGTTCAATTCCTCTCCTGCTTCGTATTTCAGGCTTTAAAAATCTGGCACTATTCAAGCACTGTCAGTTTTCACAGTCAATAGCTGAAAACAATGTGATGGCAATTTAAGTCAGCACCACCTCATGCATTTACTGTTTTATTGAAGTCACTTTTTTTTGGATAGATCCTGTTGACTGTATCATAGGGATTCTAGACTTACATAATAAATATTCTAGTTGATATGAAGTGTCAGCTTTACAGTAAGTGTTGACAATGTCTAACTTCCATGTGTTTCTAATGGAAATTAAACATCTGAGAATTATTGTTTTAGTAAATCAGTAAAGTAAAATATTTGTAAATCAATAGATTGAGGAAGTTGTGAGACAAATAACTAATGCTCACATAGGGGTGGGTTGGTTGGTTGGTTGGTTGGTTGGTTTGTTGTGGTGTGGGGTGGGGATTGGGATGCTTTAAAGAGTGAAATTCAGTTTACCTGGTGCCAAATACATCTACTGGACAGATGGTTAACAGCATTATAAAGAAAATGTACTTCATAAACTTTTCCTACCCCAACACCGGACTCTTGCATGAAGAACCATATAGTTCTTTTATCTTTCTCAAAGAGAGAACAACAAATTAGCGTCCCCATCTCCTCAGTATCTGAGCTGTATTAATATTCTTCCTTGTGTTTTTTTCTGAGTGTCTGACCAACCAGCCTCCCAGCTACGATTTTGAAAAATGCAGAAGGGTATTGAAGTCAGTTGAGCAGCTGCAGCAGCTATGCTGGGAGGATATTTTAAATGAATTTATGACAGTCCCATTTCTGGTACTTTCCTTTAAAGAATAGGTATTTGAAGAAGTCCAAGTCATTGTTATAGTTTCACTTTAGGTTTAAGAGAGAGTAGGAAATATCTTCATACCCCCTTGCAAATCAGTTCACTTCCAATCAGAAATCCCATTTGGACACACATGGTTACTCTATGACTGTTTTCCTCAGTTTGTGCCCTTTTCTATGAATTGACAAGAAGCTTTAGCAAGTATATCTTCATTCCCTAAGAAAAACTTATTTCTTGAGTTATGGCTGCTCACTGCACAGGCCTTGATTACAGTGATTTTGGCTAGCACAGTGTTACAGTCATTGACTAACTAGAGCTACAGGAAGAGCTTGGTAAAGGCGTTGACAGAAGAATGTGAAGTTCCATAAAAGAAAAACTTCAAAGGTGTTCGGGATGTAAGGTACGTGTGTAAATCATGGTGCCTAGAACATAACCCAAGAAGGATGTTCCCTACTCCTCCCACCATAACTAAGACCAGAGGTTTTATTCCTTTTAGTTCTATGGAATTTATTCTTCCAGTTCTCTGGAGGCACTACCCATCACTCCTGTTTCTAGACTATGGCTGTTCCTTGCCTTTTGGCTTCAGCACTCTATTCAAAGAATAACCATAATTCATCAATACCCCAAAGGGTGGTGCTCCTGACTCAGAAGGTACCCACAGCTGAACTTCTTCCTTCTAGGAGCTACTCTCATTCTGCTGCAAGCAAACCTCTTGCAATAGAAAACCCGTTCTCTCTGTTTCTGTACTGCTTTTAACACCTACAAAATCTCAAAGTGCCTTTTGATGGACTTCAATACAGCTCCTTGCTGTCCTCTCCTTCCTGTTAAATCCAAGAATATATATGCAAAAAAGCATGTCGTTTTAAGTGAAAGTCAATGACAGGAAGAAATCTAGCTGAACAGAAAAGTGTCAGAAAATAATTTTGAAGAGTAAAAGACTGGTTTCCTAAGAAGTTATTATGATCCATGATTTAAATATGTGATTTGGTGATTTGGGTGTGGATGTGGGGGAGAAAGAATTAGGAAAACTTTTGTGATCAAAGCAACATTCAAAATCTGTATGTTTCTACTAAAAACAAAAGTGTTGTGATAAATCAACATTTTGTAAAGAAAAAAAAAATGCTAGCATATTCCTGAATAACCTATGAGCAAGCCTTTCTACTACAGTGTCTGGAACAGATCTGTAGTAAGGGGTCATTAGTCAGAAATTACAAAAATTTAGGAGGAATTTGCATAGATATAATACAATATTTGACCACCTCCTAGAGTTTCATATACTAGAACTGTATTTTCATGTAACATTTTAGAGATAATTAACAGCAAAGAGATGCTTAAATCATTAAGTGTATATATGCTATTTCAGTATAAACTATTAAGTGAAAGTGTTTGCAGAATTATGCCCTATCAGAACTGATCTTCTCCTGTCCTGCAGAAGGTTAAATTTTTTGTGGATTTATGATTATTTGTTGAACGGTCTAGCAGACCGCATCCTTAATAATAAGTTTTCTAAGATTTATATACATTGAATTGATTGCAGAAGATCTATTACAAAGTTCATTTTTTTAAAAAAATGTGATCCTTAACCTCCTTTTGCAATCCTCCTTTAAGTGATGCATCAAGAACAACTCTTAGTAATTGATAGTATTTGATAAGATAGAGCTATTAGAGAGACAAGAAGTGTGTCTGATCATAACCCTTGTCATTGGCTTTCATGATTATTTATGAAGCCTGTGCCTTTTCAACATAATAGCCATACATCAATCAGTGTTGTGATGGCATCTTATCTAGTCAGTTTTTAAATAATTACTTTAGTAATCAAATAATTCTAATCTCTGTCTCTAATATTTCTGAGCAGTTAATACAACCAACAGCTTAATTATGGCATTTCTACCTGCAGATTCTGAATATGTATTTTTTTTATCAATTAACATTCAGAACAACATATTTCACATTTGTATTTATATGTACGAAGAAGCTGTATAGAAGAAGCAATTGAAAATTTTCTCTGTGAGCATATCAGCTGTAATTGTGAATATTTGTTGATTGTCATATTGTCAAACTATTGCCATAATTCAGATACTTGGCCACTGACTGGCTGAACTGATCATTGTAGATTATATATCAATAATCTAATCTTGATGAAGGAATTGGAAACCATCTTCTTGACATGTTGCTGTGGGACGCGTACAAACAACAGGTTAATCATTGACCATTGGTATTTATGTTGTTTTCTGAGAGAATGAGTAGTATGCTCTTGGCACACATATTCCTTTCACTTGCTGCTCAGTAAAATAAATACTCTTCCATGGATCCTACAAATAGTTATCTAGTGCAATATAAGCACTGGCCAATATGAAGGTGTGTATCTCAAACTTTTGTCTGTCTGCTCCTTCCTTCCTTCCGCGCCTTCCTTCTTTCCTGCCCTCTTTCCCTGCCTCTCTCCCTTCACAAAACCTAAGCTTGCAAGATGTTCTGGCTTGTTACTACATCTGTTTTCAGATAGGAAAATTAATTTAGCATGATCATTAACTCCTGTACTTCATTTAATATTCACATTTATAGGACAAGAAATACACTTTTCAATTTGTGAAACAGCCAAAGCCTGAAAGCACTTTGGCTAACAAATTTTATCATAATTTCTGTTTAATATGAAGATCAGTGACACCTAATTTTTCTTCTTTTAAAATTTTTTTAAATACTATCTAAAAAAATAATTATCTAGAAATTACACTCTTGCTTCTCAAGCAGTGCATGGGATTCAGGTAAATAAGAGACTGCAGAACCTCAAATACAGAGTCTCTCACATTTGGTTGTGTAGAGCAAGCTGAATGTCGTGCTGCCCTGACCACTCTACTGGCCCGGCGTGGCCGGACAGACGACGTCCAGTGCACGGTCACCCAAAGGCGCCTATGCCGCAGCTTACTTCAGGCACCTCTGCCCCTGAAGCAGGCTGTCACCCAGCAACCAGTGAACTCACCGCGGTGGAAATGCCCTGACACACTGCGTGGGCGCAACTGTAGCCGGTGTAAACATAGCGGAGACGAGAGTAAAGAGCGAGAGGAGACCTCCTGTGCTGGCGAATTCGAATGTTCTTTATTCCCCAGCCTCGCAGGGAGAGAGACGCGGGGTCAAAAAACACTCAAGGGGACCAAGCACAAAAGGCAAAGAACAAGGGGT